>CAHIKZ030002922.1:1125000-1145000 GCA_903632075.3 Acanthosepion pharaonis | reverse complement strand
GGGTCTCATGCTGCGATTCACGTGATCGACGTACGGAGCATGCGTTGAACTTTTGGCCATCACACAAACACTGCGTGATTTGCGCCCTATTCTCCTGCGTACCCGGTCAAGGACGAAGGGAACCCACGTGACTGTCTGTGGGGACAGCGAAAACCAAAGAAGGATTTTTCAGTTTCCCTCTGACCAGCGGCAGTTGAACATCGCTGGGCAAAAACCGTCAGACCGCCCACTGAGATGAGGAAGACCACGAAGTCTATCGACCAGTGATTGAAAAGCTGCTATTGACTGATCAACCCAACCAAATGCCTGTATGAAATGCTGGGGACCCACGAACACTTGCGAAAAGAAGAATCCAGGAACATTGTCGGCCGGCCAAGATACTGATTTATCATCAGAACTCTCGCTTCGGCGAATCAAAACTTTGTGAAGATACCAGCCCGACTGCAAGATAAGTTGGTTCTTTTGGCTCGATCTATTTTCATATATGTATATACTCGCTCGCGCCTTCTATTCTTTACTGATGTCCTCCCCCTTTGTTAAATGAATGTTCTTTTTTTTTCTTTCTTTGTTTCGTTACATATATATTTATAAATAAATGTTTAATTTTGAAATCCATCGTCTTGCGTCTGTTCTTCGTTGATTCCCTTGTGTCGCTTCCATTTCTGAGTGAAGACCGAGAAAAGAAACCACGTTTTCCTTTTTTTTTAGAACCCGTGGTTCATCTATATGCTACAAGTTCGTAACATATAAAATTGGGGGCTCGTTCCGAGAATCTTTTCTCCTGTTTTTTCACTCAGTAAGAATCGCACAACTTCAGGGTGTCGGCGAACTACAGGCCAAGATGTCGGTTATAGATAGTTTTCTCGCATCGCCCTCTATGGAAAAAATTATGTAAGCTTAAGAAGGATGATATAGTTGAAATAGGGAAGGAATTAGAACTAGAGGTAACGAAGTCTATGAGAAAAACTCAGCTAGTCAGGATAGTCTGTGAGCATATGGTAGATAACGACGTTTTCGACGTAGAAGAATTAAGTAAATTATCACTAGACACGTCGGAACTTTCGCAGGCACAACTCGAGCTCGAGAAAGTGAAAATTGAGGCCGAGGCTAAGGTCAGAGCCGAAGCTGAAAGAGCAAAAGGCTGAAATAGCAAAAGCTAGAATCGAGCAAGAAACTAGATTTCGGGAGTTAGACGAAAAGCGGGAACTTCACGAAGCTAGAAGTAGCGAGTTCGACTTAGCGAAGCAAGTCCGACTCGTACCGCAGTTTAACGAGGCTGACGTCGACAAATATTTTCAGCATTTCGAAAAGGTTGCCTCAAACCTAGCATGGCCCATAGAAACGTGGCCAATTTTACTGCAGACCGCACTAAAAGGCAAAGCTCAAGAAGCGTATGCCGCGCTCTCAGTAGCAGATTGCGCTGAATATAGCATTGTGAAATCGGCCATTTTAAAGTCGTATGAGCTTGTACCGGAGGCATACCGGCAAAAATTTAGAGCCTGCCGAAAGGGAGACAAACAGACTTATGTAGAATTTTCTAGACAAAAAGAAACCTATTTCGATAGATGGAGTTTATCGAAAAACATCGAGGCAGATCACAATAGGCTAAGGCAAATGATACTGATAGAGGAGTTCAAAGAATGTGTCCCTGATAATTTGAAAACCTACCTCGATGAAAAAAGGGTAGATACTTTATATGAGATGGCCACCCTCGCTGACGAATACGCGTTAACACATAAGCGGGGTACGTTCAATCATAACAACCCATCCGAATTTGGAAGCGGTCCACACCGAAGGCGTGGATCTGGTTCTGGTCCGAATTGAAGTTTGGTCGATCGGTTGGTTCAGGCCAACTACCCAGTCCGAGAGATACCAAATCTCAAAATCCTAGTTCTCCGTCACCGGTTTATCGGCAGACGAATAGGAGAGAGGGAAACTCCCGATGTGCCACTACTGCAATAAAGTAGGACACCTCGTGTCGAATTGTTGGACGAAGCGGAATGCCGAGTCCAGAGCCCTAAGTCAAGAGAGACCCCAAGGGCTAATTTCTTCCGACAGCGTTACCCTAAATAGGAAACCGAATGAAGATGTGAGGAGGAGTATAGGCCATTTGTGTTCAATGGTGCTGTATCCCCGTTGATAACCCCAAGAAGAAGAAATCCGTGAAGATCTTGCGGGACACTGGGGCCACACAGTCCCTGATTGTGGAGAGCTTCGTGCCGTGTGGATCGGATTCGGCCACTGGCGAATTTGTTATCATACAGGTGTTAGCGGCAACTTTGTTAGCGTTCCCCTTCATCGAATCCACCTCACGTCTGGGTTAGTTTCTGGCCCTGTCAAGGTCGGAGTAGTTCCCTAGTTTGCCTATGAAAGGCATATCCATGCTGTTAGGAAACGAATTGGCGGGTGGTAGGTGATACCCCACCTAAAGTAGTTCCAGAACCAGTTTGCTTCGGTAGACACCGAAGATATCGAGGAAGAGAATCTCGATATATTTCCCTCGTGTGCAGTGACCAGAGCACAGGCCAGAAAGAAGGCCGATGAAAAGACAAACGAGATAATCGATAGGACAGAGGACGAAGTGATAGACCTATCGCAGACGTTTATAAATCCTGATGTGGGATTAAATTATCCTCCCGATAGTAACCCAACTGGAAATAGCGATGGTATTGTTGAGCCCGCTATGGACATTCCATTATCGAGGAGAGCACTTATAACAGAGCAGGGGAGTGATTCTGAGCTCACCCCACTCTTCCGTCACGTTTGCCCGAGGATGAGTTGGAGAAAGTTCCAACTGGATACTTTATTAAGAATGAGGTACTAATGAGGAAGTGGAGACCCCCGCACATCTCCGCCTCAGAAGACTGGTCGACAGTCCACCAAATAGTACTCCCTAAACGGTACAGACCGGAGGTCATGAGGACAGCTCATGAGATCCCATTGGGGTTCACCTTGGCGTTAACAAGACGCACGATAAGATCGTCAGATACTTTTACTGGCCGGGTATCCGAAGGGACGTGTCTGAGCATTGCCGGACTTGCCACATCTGCCAGGTTGTAGGGAAGCCGAACCAGAAAATCCCCATCGCACCCTACATCCCATTCCTGCCTTCGAGGAGCCATTTTGTCGCATTATCGTAGACTGTGTTGGTCCGTTACCCAAAACTAAGTTAGGGAACCAATACCTGCTAACGATCATGTGCGCCTCGACCAGGTTTCCCGAAGCGATACCCATGAGAAATCTATCCGCCAGGAAAATAGTAAAGGCCCTTGTTAGCTTTTTTTTTTCACCATGGTCGGCTTACCCAGGGTGATACAGTCAGACCAGGGATCCAACTTCATGTCAGGGGTGTTTCAACAAGTTACGAGAAGTTTGGGTATAAAATCCATTAAGTCAAGCGCCTATCACCCCAGTCCCAAGGTGCCTTGAGAGGTTCCACTCCACCTTGAAGAGCATGATGAGAACATATTGCCTGGACCACCAACACGATTGGGACGAAGGTATCCCATTCCTAATGTTCGCCGCTCGCGAATCCGTACAGGAATCGTTGGGGTTCAGCCCATTTGAATTAATATTTGGGCATTCAGTCCGCGGTCCTTTAAAGGTACTGAGGGAAGGTTTGTTGCGGGAAGACCCAGTAACAGAAAATTTGCTGGAATATGTTTCACGTTTCCGAACCCGACTAGCAGAAGCATGTGAACTGGCCCGCGAGAACCTCCGGTCGGTTCAGCATAAAATGAAAGATCGATACGACCGAGACACAGTCGAACGAAATTTCAGTGTCGGGGATAAAGTACTAGTGTTATTACCCTTGCCCGGACATCCTCTCAAAGCTCGATTCCATGGCCCGTATGAAGTGGTCAGGAAGGCCGGTGACCTCAACTACGTCGTAAGAACCCCTGATCGCAGGAAGTCGACGCAGATGTGTCACATTAACATGCTTAAGCCTTACTATGAACGGGGAAAGACCGACCCTGTGTTAGTAATCAGTGGGCCTAACACTATGCCCGAGCCCACGGAGATCCGAGGAGAAGTTATGGAAAGGGGTGACCACCCCACCAAACTTTACAACTCCGAGGTACTAGCTGACCTAAGTGCGAAGCTGTCGCATTTAGCCCTTGAGGAGAGGAAGGATTTAGCCTCCTTATCGAGGATTTCAGGGCCTGTTCCTGACGTACCCAACCAAACCACCGTTACTTATCATGATGTGGAAGTAGGAGATGCCACCCCCATTAAACAGCATCCCTACCGAGTCAACCCACGGAAAGCCGAAATCCTACGTGGAGAAATAGCCTACATGCTAGAGAACGGCATTATCGAGCGTAGCCAAAGCAGTTGGTCCTCCCCCTGCGTGCTAGTGGACAAACCTGACGGCTCAGTTCGGTTTTGCACCGACTACCGAAAGGTGAACTTCGTCACTAAGACGGACTCGTACCCCATTCCCAGGATGGACGACTGTATTGATAAAGTAGGCAAGGCTACTTATATTACGAAGCTCGATTTGTTGAAGGGTTATTGGTGTGCCCCAACCGAGCGCGCTAAGGAGATATCTGCTTTCGCGACTCCGGATGGCCTGTATCAATACCGCGTGATGCCTTTTGGGATGAAAAATTCCCAGCCACCTTCCAGCGAATGATGAACCATTGCCTGCGAGATCTGGCTGGTGTGAGACGTACATCGATGACATAGTCGTGTACAATAACACCTGGGCCGAACACATGATATCTCTACGAAAAAGTCTTCGATCGGTTGAAGCATGCCAATCTCACCATTAACCTTGCGAAAAGTGATTTCTGCCAGGCAGAAGTGACGTATCTCGGACACGTTGTCGGCCATGGGCGGATAACTCCGATCGAGGCAAAAATACAAAGTATAGTTAAGTACCCAGCCCCGACCAATGTAAAAGGCCTGAGGAGATTTCTCGGAATGGCGGGTTACTATCGCAAGTTCTGTAAGAATTTCTCTGATATAGCCTCACCGCTTACCCAACTGTTGAGGAGGAAAGCCAAATTTGATTGGACACCCGACTGTCAGAGATCCTTTGATCAAATAAAAGCCCTATTGTGCTCAAACCCTGTCCTCAAAGCTCCTGAATTTACCCGACCGTTCAGGTTAGCTGTAGATGCAAGTGACCATGGCATTGGCGCAGTATTACTACAGACCGATGCAAATGGTATCGAACACCCGGTCAGTTATTTCTCAAAAAATTCAACAATCACCAGAAAATTACTCTACAGTAGAAAAGAAACTCTTGCCCTTTTGTTAAGTTTACAACACTTCGAAGTGTATGTGTCTTCGTCCAGTCAGCCTACTTTAGTATATACTGACCATAACCCACTAACCTTCCTCAGGAAAATGAAGAATACGAACAGGCGACTACTGTGCTGGAGTTTAGCGTTACAAGAATACGATCTAACTATTCAGCACATAAGAGGCATCGACAACGTGTGTGGACGCCCTGTCCCGTATCTGATCGATAAGCTTTTGAGGATCAAACGGGGACGAAAACAATCTCTTTTCTTTTTTTAGAAAACTGCCGTTAATGGCATTTTTCTTTTTTTGGTAGGGAGGTGTCACGTAGCAACGATTTCATTAACCATATAGGCGTTAGGCTAAAGTAAAATCTTAAATAAAGAGAAAATTAGTTAGATATAAAAGAAAGATAAATAAATAGATAAAAACAGAAATTTAATCCAATGCTTCCGATTCGCGAGCGAATATATTCTATGATCAGCCATACCCCCCCTCTTCTCTTCACAAATTCTTTCTCTCCTTATCCTCTCTTCCACCCGCCAGCCAAGGGCCCGTGAACTTAGACGCGAGGATGACCTGGTTCTAAGATTTCGCGTTTGACCATGAGTAAACTCCAGACACCATCAGGGTCTCATGCTGCGATTCACGTGATCGGGACGTACGGAGCATGCGTTGAACTTTTGGCCATCACACAAACACTGCGTGATTTGCGCCCTATTCTCCTGCGTACCCGGTCAAGGACGAAGGGAACCCACGTGACTGTCTGTGGGGACAGCGAAAACCAAAGAAGGATTTTTGCAGTTTCCCTCTGACCAGCAGCAGTTGAACATCGCTGGGCAAAAACCGTCAGACCGCCCACTGAGATGAGGAAGACCACGAAGTCTATCGACCAGTGATTGAAAAGCTGCTATTGACTGATCAACCCAACCAAATGCCTGTATGAAATGCTGGGGACCCACGAACACTTGCGAAAAGAAGAAGAATCCAGGAACATTGTCGGCCGGCCAAGATACTGATTTATCATCAGAACTCTCGCTTCGGCGAATCAAAACTTTGTGAAGATACCAGCCCGACTGCAAGATAAGTTGGTTCTTTTGGCTCGATCTATTTTCATATATGTATATACTCGCTCGCGCCTTCTATTCTTTACTGATGTCCTCCCCCTTTGTTAAATGAATGTTCTTTTTTTTTTTTTTGTTTCGTTACATATATATTTATAAATAAATGTTTAATTTTGAAATCCATCGTCTTGCGTCTGTTCTTCGTTGATTCCCTTGTGTCGCTTCCATTTCTGAGTGAAGACCGAGAAAAGAAACCACGTTTTCCTTTTTTTTTAGAACCCGTGGTTCATCTATATGCTACAAGTTCGTAACAATAATATATATATATATATATATATATATATATATATATTGATTGAACATCTCTGATCCTGTTTATGGCCGCCAGTGAATTGCACATCTTGGAGCAGATTTGACACTCATGACTATTGGCGTTGGTTGAGACAACAGACACGGTGTTGGCATCACTGTGAACTTTTTTGTGACGTTTCAGACAATCAGATGATCGTCAAACTCCAAAGCAGTGGATTCAATACGCCGCATGGAAAGCACAACAAGTGTAGTTCGATTACTTTCCTGCGATTTCATATGATTAAGAAGGTCTGCCTTTGACAACAGGTTCCGGTCATACACCTCACAAATCCATATATCTCCCCAATTTGCCAGCAGAGGTTCCCGTTTTTGCATGCTCTCTTGAGCTTTGCCCGGTCTGCTCTGGCTGGCTCAAAAATTTCAGCACACTTGAATATCACAGCCCCCCACTTGTCACAATCAGATTATAGGGACTCCCAGTAATGAACAGGACCACCAAAATACGCTAAACTCTCCTTGACACTATCTCGAAACCATCCTTTTGGCTTTCTCTGGGGTCTTTTGCCAGAAAGAATCACACCATAATTGGAAATCTGGAGTCATAAAGCCGAACAAGATGACTAACCAAACGCATCTGGATCTTGACCGCAATTGTAGCAAGGCTGACTGTTTTAGCGTTGTCCAAGACACCTGACTGTGGAACACGACTGTTCCACTTCAGACCAACAATATATCTGAGACAGTGCTGATGGAATATTTCAAGATGTTTTATATGAGATTGATACAAGGTTTCGGACGCATAGAGTAAGGTTGACAACACACATTTTAGTCACTTCAGTTGCCAAACTTAAATCACCATCAGCCCACACTTCTAGCTTACCAAAGGACACAGATGCCTTGATTGTTCTCTGTTTGATTTCCGCATCAAGGGAGCCATCATTAGATAAGGTACTACCAAGGTAGACAAACTCTTTGATGACTTCAAGAGGCTCCCCATAGACAAAGATGTCGGGTTCCACGTAACGATCGCCTGAAGCGGGAGTGTACATGATTTTGGTTTTCTTAAAGCTGATTGTCAGTCTAAAGCAGTTACAGCCATTAATTAGGTCGGCATTGACAGCATATAGATGCTCCCTAACAAATCCGTCACTAGAAAGGCGGTTCTGGCTTGGAATCTTCTCAAGTTGAAAACTTTTCCAGTTGTTCGGAATCTGATCTAGATACCTGTATCACAGTCATGGAAAGCATACCAGAGTACAGCCGTCAGGTAAAGCGAGAGCAATGTTGAAGCAGGTATATCACCCTCTGCTTTCCTCCATTATCAATTGGAAGTTTCTCCAAGATCTGACCATTAAAATTGATACGCCCTTTCATAGAGAAATCTAGTTGCTTGAATTTTTCGATAAAAGCAGGTGTGCAACCAAATTTTCTCAGCACCTTCTAGAGAGCTCCATGATTCACTGTATCGAAATCTTTAGTCAACAAAAAACTGACACAATGGCACACGCTGTTCAGTACATAGTTCTACCCGCTCTTTAGCAGAGATTATCCTGTCTATGGTCTCTTTTCCGCCTCTAAAAACCAGATTGCGACTCAGGAAGGACATCAGGACAAATATACTTCTCCAATTGGTTTAACAAGACTCTTGCTAACACTTTTCCAACTGCTTCTGGCAGTGACATATTACGGCAATTACCACTAACTTCTTTCCCTTCGCTTTGTACAGCATATTCAGAATGGCATCTATCCAGTCTTGAGCAAATGGGTCACCCCTCCATATAGATATCATTAAAGATTGTTCCGCACAATGGACATTCATACCGTCATGTTTCAATAGCTCAACATGAATACCATCTAGACCAGGAGCTTTGTTTGAGTTGATCTTTTCTATGCAAGCAATTGTTTCTTCAAGAGTTGGTTCCATGTCAAGTTCAGGCTGAAGGTCACGCTGAGAAACACTGTCTAATGCAGCAATATCCACATTGGAAGAATTGTAAAAGAGATCTCAAAAATGTTCATACCAACGGCTCATAATTTAATCTGAATTCTTCGATAAGGTGGTTCCCTCCTCTGCCAGGAGTGATGAAGTTGAGGAAGATTTTGGACCATATCCCTGACGAAGCAGACCATAAAACGTCGTGATATCTATCTGTCTGTACCGCCTTCGATAGACCAGACCACCATTTGTGCACTGCACCTTACCTTTCACAAACGTAGGAATTTCGAGAGAAAAATTGGTTGCCATTAGCACCTTGACTCTTTTTGTTTTCATGCGAGTTACATTGCTGAGTTCCACCAGTTCAGACCTTCACAACTAAGATCCGTCATGTCAACTTCAACAAGGATGAATCATTTCCAGTCTCTTTGACTTCTGTATTAGTACGAAATAATTTCTATTTAGACAGCTCATCTGCGATTACTACAATCTTAGCCTATTCAAATTTCTGGTTTAGCGTGATATATTCTACATATGTATATAATTATTAAAATCAGCCTGATTCAATAATGCTCTACTTTGAGTGGCTCTTGGGCTTTGTACTGGGTGAATCTGTCTTGTTTTTAATTCTTTCTTTTGAACAGTTTGACTTGAATTAGATGTTGCCAAAATTTTGTATAAACGTTGCTTACTTCTGAATAAATAAATTATATTCGTCAAGTTCTTTATGCGTTCTTAAAATTTGCTTTTATTAATTACACAAATACACGCACAAACACACACAAAATTTTCTTCTTTATAGAAATTCTATAATATATATCATTATAATGATGAGTCTTTTTCTACTGTTTTTCTACTTCTTATTGTTCAATAGATTTCCATATGCATCTGTTCAACTACAACATTGTTCTATTTTTCTTCTTCTTCTTCTTCTTCTTCTTTTTCTTCCTTTCTATTTTCTCTCTTCTTCTTTTATTTCTTCTGCTTCTTCTTTGGCTTTTCTTGTTCTTCATCTCCTTTTTCTTTTCTTCTTCTTTTCTTCTTCTTTTCAACTTTTATGTCTTTTTTCTTCTTTCTTTTTTTTAACGGCTTCTTCTTCTTCTCCTTCTTTTTCTTTTCTTATTTTCTATCTTCTTTCTTTCCTATTTGATTCTTCTTTCATGTTTTTCTCCTCTTTCTTCTTTTATTTCTTCTTTTCTTCTCTATCTGCTTCTTCTTCTTTTCTTCTTCATCTTTTTTATCTTCTTTTCTTCTTCTTCTTCTTCTTCTCTTTGTTGTTCTTTTATTTCTTCTTTTCTTCTCTATCTGCTTCTTCTTCTTTTCTTCTTCGTCTTTTTTATCTTCTTTTCTTCTTCTTCTTCTTCTTCTCTTTGTTGTTCTTTTATTTCTTTGTTCCTTCTCTATCTGCTTCTTCTTTTTTTCTTCTTTGTCACTTTCTTTTTCTTCTTCTTCTTGTTATTTTCTTTGTCTTTTTGTTCTTCTTTTATTTTTCTTGTCTTCTCTATCTGCTTCTTCTTCTTTTATTTTTCATCTTCTTTTTTATCTCCTTTTCTTCCTCTTCTTCTTTTCTTCTTCTTTTCTTCTCTTTGTTCTTCTTTTTTTTCTTCTTTCATCTTTATCTGCTTCTTCTTCTTCTTCTTCTTCTTCTTCTTCTTTACTTGTTCTTCATCTTTTTCATTTATTCTTTTTTTTTTCTCTTCTTTTTTTCTTTACTTCTTCCTCCTTCATCTGCTTCTTCTTCTCCTCTTTTTCTTGTTCTTCACCTCTTTTTCTTTTCTTCTTTTTCTGTTCTTTTTCTTCTTTTCCTTCAATTTTTCCTTCCTTTTTTAATCAATAAATTTTCCTTTTATTCTCTTTAATCTTCCTTTCTTTCTTCTTTTTTATTCTTTTTTCTCCTCCTTTCTTTTCTTCTTCATCATCATCATCTTCTTCCTTCTCCTCCTCCTCCTCCTCCTTCTTCTATATATTTTTATTCAGATCTCTTCTTCTTATTAATATTTTCTTCTTTTTTTCCTGTTGTTTTTCTTCTTCAGTAGATTTCTAAATGTATCTGCTTAGTTACCAATCATTTCCTTCTTCGATTTTTATTTTTATTCTCTTCTTTGATTTCACTTCATTTATTATTATTCTTCAATACATTTCCATAATGTATCTCTCTCTCTCTCTCCCTCTCTCTGTATATATTTATATATATATATATATATATATATATATATATATATATAAAATTGATCCTAGCAACAGCCTGTCGCCTCTGAGAGTTGACTTCAATATATATATATATATATATATATATATATATATATATATATATATATAGTCACAATACTTTTTTTTTTATTGCTTCTTTTTCTGCTTCTTCAATAGATTTCGATATGCAACTATTTCGTCACAAACCGCCATCTTCTTTTCTTCTTCATCTTTTCCTCTCATTCACAAAAGTTTCTTAATATATATCTGTTTAATTACAAATTTTATTCTTCTTTTTTTCACTTCCCTATCAGTCCTTGTCTATTTGTCTTTTCTTTCCCTTTTTCTTTGCGTGTTGCTTGTTGCTTTTTTTTTTCTGTCCCCTCTAAATTTGTCATCACATCTTTCAGTTTTTGTATTCATTCTTTTTCCTGTTCTTTTTGCTTTATCATTTTTATTTTAATATTTTTGTTTTTCCTCGACATTTCTCTTTCTTCCAATTTCTTTTTTTTTCTACAGTTTCCTTTTTCTTTTCACTTCCGTTTCTATTTTTTATAAACTTATTTTAGTGCTTTGTCTTCAGCGTTCGTTTTTCTTTTGCTTTTACTTGAAGCCTCGTTTTCATCATCCCTTTCCGCCATTAGCCTTTGCAGCGTTTCCCAGTTCTCACATCGCTCATCTTGATGGCGTCACTAATGAATCTGTGGGCTGTCTGTTCTCTGCATTATCATTTGTGTCGTATGTCAGGAAGTTCAATTTCGAGATCAGCTTTTACTGTGAAATCATCATGGCTTTTCTCTTTCTTTTATACCTACAGTTTTTAAGTCTTACTTTCGTATAGGCAGTTGATTATATTAAAGAAAAAGACAAGAAAGTTTCACTGAAGACATTACAAAAAATAAAACAAAACGATCTCTTCACCAAAAGTAATTCATTTAACACAGATTTAACTATGGTCTAACAATTCTTTCGTCGTTTATAGATTACGCATGCATGTACAAGATATTTACCTTAGAAACAGACTGACAAAGAGCTTTTCAATATAAATTCTCCTGTATGGCAATGAATACTGTGCAATTTAATTACTACTGGAGAAGATGCTCGGAAGATATGGATACTAAGAATAACATAGGCAGAACATGTGAGCAACGAGGAAGTTTTAAATAAATTTGATTAGAAAGACAGTCATACTTAAAACCAGACACAGACATTTCAAATGACTAATATATTGAGGAAGGACATCTTGTGAAATATAAAACGCATGGGAGTAAAGGAAGGTAAACAGCGAACATATAAGTAATCTAAAGGGGTTCATGTGACTAGTTAGCTGAGCAAGGAACAAGGGAGATAGTAAAGTATTAAACACCCCTTAGAACTACAAACACAGGCAATGGTGGAGGGCCACGATCACCCATATGCTGAAGAGATAGGGCACATAAATTAAGATGATGATCGTTTCTTAGTTTTGAGATTATTCGAGAAAGATGAAAGCTCAGTATTTGTCTATATTTCTGAAATGAGGTATTGTGTACACTATTTACATTATTCGGACTATTGTCCTCATCTTTGTCGCCATATTTATCACAACGTTTCGGCTGAGTAGCGCTCCGGCCTTTCTTCAGGTGGTTGGAATGTCTGACATTCCAACCACCTGAAGAAGGGGGGAGCGTACAACGTCTGAAACGTTGTGATATACATGGCGACAAAGATGAAGACAATAGTCCGAATAATGTAAATAGTGTAGAAGAAACCTCGTAACAACAAAACATGGCGATGGCTGTTTGGTCATGTCCTGGCGCACTGTGCATAATGTCGCTGTTTTCTTCCTCCTTCTTGCTCTTCTTCTTTTTCTCCGCATTTGCCTCTTCCTCCTCCTTCTCCTCCTCCTCCCTTCTTCTCATCCTTCTGCTCATCCTACTTCTTCTCCTTCTCTTCCTTCTACCCCTGCTATTATTATTCTTCTTCTCCCCCGCCTATTCTTCTTCTTCTTCTTCTCCTCCTCCCCTTCTACTTCTTCGCCTCCTCCTCCTCTTCTCCTCCTCCTTCTGCTCTTCTTCTTCTCTTCCTCCTCCTCCTCCTCCTCATCCTTCTTCTTCTTCTTCTTCTTCTTCTTCTTCTTCTTCTTCTTCTTCTTCATTGGGCAGTGTCCCTGCGAGACATTAACGATCATGGCTCTCTAAAACTCCCTGTCCTTTGTAGCCCTTAATATATTTTATCCCTTCTAAATCTTCATCAAACTCGATAGGTTGGTCATGCGTTGTTTTCGTCTCTCCTTCTTCCTCCGAATATATTCCGTGTGTGTCAAATTTCCCATGTCCGCAGTATGTGCTTTAGAAATTTCATAGCTCTCTGTTTGATGCCAATTGCTGGGTTGGTGCATGATAATCAGTATTTTTCTAAACAATATTTATTATAAAAAAAAGAAACATAAGAATTCAACAAAAACATTTTTAAATGATTATTCCATAGCGTAGTCACCATCTACTTCAATAACTGCTTCGCATTTGCTTCGAAGACGTTCGATTCCACAGGAAAAGAAATCACGGTTCTTGGAGGCAATGCATGATTTGACATCTGCCACCAAGTAATCCAAATCGGTATAAACTTTGTTCACCTGCCAATTTTTCAGCGATCGATTAACGTGATCGTCCGTAGGCGCTTTTGTGGGTGAATATGGCGGATGCAGAAGCAGTTCCCTTATTGGCGATACATTCGACAACACGACGCTCAACATGTGGACGAGCACTATCGTGGTGGAAAACGATATGGTTCTTTTTGCGTGTTTTAATCGTCTCAATTGCAGTGTGAAAACGATCAAGTTGAGCCAGATAGATATCACTGTTGATGTTCAATTGCCGCTTGCAGTTTTTTGTCTGGAATCTGCCATTGTTGCCACTCATCGTCGTCATTCCACAAATAACAAATCTCGTTTGAGATGATTTCCCAAAGGATCATTTCGCTTCTGTCTCACCAAACACACCACATTGCCTTCATCCAGTACACATTTTTTGGTATTCCTTTTGGTGATACTCCTTGCAAAACGCAGACCTTCTTTCTTTTGTCGTTTCTCAAAAGAAGCCATGATTCATTCCCAGTGACAAGATTCTTCAGAAACGGTTCTTGCTTGTTTCCTTACAGCAAATCAGTGAAAATTGCGGACACGTTCGGTTTTATTGTTGTCAAAGTATTTGTGAGTGACCCATCCAGCCAATTTTTATACCTTTCCGAGCTTTTTGGGACGATGAACAATGTTTAAATGGTCCACATTTAAGTCTTCGGACAGCATTCGGGTTGTTAAGCTTTGTTTCTCTTCCACGGCTGCCAAAAAGTGGCTGATCATCAAAATCTGACGGTCGCCTCTTCCTGGCTTATCTTCCAAACGAGTGTCGCCAGATTTGAAACGGGTAAATGACTTCGCTGTTTTCCCTCCTTTTTCGAAATGGTAAAGCATAATATGACGAATATGATTATGATTATCGACACGCATTTTTATAACCTGAAAATAAAATAATATTTTTATTAAGAAATTAAATAAAACAGAATTTTTATTAACAAATAACTCGCCTACGAAAACGCCTGATAATTATGCACCAACTCAATTATATGGAATTAAGAAATAAATAATTATAATATTGACGTAAATAGGTGCATTCGGATCCTCGCCTATTCCTATTCTATGAGCGTATACAGCAATTTGAAACCTAACCGCTATATTTGTATAATACAAAACAATTGAAGTGGGTTGGTGCATAATTACCAGGCGTTTTAAATTAATATTTATTGTGAAAAAAGAAACATAACAATTCAACAATAATATTTTCAAATGATTATTCCGGAGTGTATGATTGGCAACACGAATTTTTATCAACTGAAAATAAAATTTTTTTATCTAAAAAAGTAAACAAAACATTTTTTATTAACAAATAACTCGACGACAAAAACGCCTGATAATTATGCACCAATCCAAAATAATGTCCTTTTTGTTTCCATTTTATTTAAAACTTCGTCCTTGTTCCCATGTTCGGTCTACTGTATTCTCATCATCCTGCTGTAGAAGCACATTTCTATTGCTTCAAGCCTCTTCTTTATCTACGAGGAGATGGTCCAGCCTTCATTGTCATACAGGACGACTGATATTACGTCATATTTCAATACTCTTTGTAAATAATTATCCTATTTCTTAATACTTTGCTTAGCTTTTGGAAAGGAACTTTGGCTATATCGGATTTCAGTATTGTGCACCCCGGCTTTTCTGTGAAAGACACATCGCAGATATTTTTAACTCATGTAGTAGTTTGATTTTGGTATCTCCAATTAGTAATTAGTATGTTAGAATGTTCCTTTTGCTGACAACCACGCGTTTCGTCTTATTGCAATTGATGATTAATTTTTTCTTCACATTTTTCTTCACTAACTTCTGCAGGCGTTGCTGTAACTTTCTTTGTGTGTCTGCTATTATCACTGTGTCTTCCGTATATCTTATGTTGCTAGTATCGTGACTGCCTGTAATTATGGTAGCGCTGCTTATTATCTCAGAATCGCCACACTGCATCGGTTGAATCACAAAACGTATTTTGTTGTACATAGACTTTCAGCACCGTATTTAAATAGTCAGTGTGGGCAATTTAGCGATTCACTTGAAACCGATGTGAATGTCCAATATACATTTAAAAATTCAGATAATATATATGAGATATATATATATATATATATATATATATATATATATATATGTATCTGTAAAGATAATATAAATAAAAGACGAAAATATTTTATGCCAACGCGTTTCGTTCCTCGAGGAACTTTAACAAGGCAAGTGAATGAATATATTTAGGAATCTTTATTTTTACAGAGAAGTGAATCAGAGAAAATAAAATAATGTTAGGACGACGAATTACCTAATTATACTCAGCCTCATCCATAGTTTATATTTCCTTTACAGGTTTTTAGTACAGTGTAGAGAACTTGACAACTTTGACAACTTAACTTTACTCAATTGACAAAATGCGTTGGCAAATGTTTTCATCTTGTTCTTTTTTCATAAATTTATTCATTGTTTAAACATTAAAATTAATTATTTATGTAAAAAATGCAATAAATTTTTCTTAAATCACAAAAAGACTAGAATCTATCTATCAAACTTTCCTATGTATATATCTGTTGTAAGCTAGAAATGGTGACTGAATAAGGAATAACAAAAAGGGAGGTTGGAAATGAAATGGTAATCTTTATAACATCAACAAAATACAATACTCACCAGCGGCGTGAAGTAGGTAAACCACTGATATTTGTGAACTACTTAGAATATTACCCCCGCTTACAATAGTGTTCAACGTATTTATGAGGATTGGGACATACCTATTTTTGTTCATAGGTACAGTATATAACATTATCGCAGTTACAATAAGTGTGCCTTTGTAATTTACCACGGAAGATGATAGGAAAAGATGTAAAGTACATGGGTTAGAACAAAATACAGCACCTTCCTTCATGAATTTCATCTCAACATGAAGGATCTGATTCGACAAATGGAAATTATCAGTATAAAAGTAGATACAGTATGTTTATATTTTTCAATGAAACATGTTTGTAAGAAGGTATGCTACCTAAATACACACACACCCCTACACAAATGCACACAACTATATATTAGCTAGCGTATAACCTACATTAAAAATAATTGTTTTAAACCTTTATAGACTCGAGTATAAAATGCATAATCCAATAATGTGTCTTCCTGTACAAACAGTCTAAGTGCAGTTTCTTGGGCGACTATTTTCGTTCCGATATTCAATACATTGATTATTCTGTTAAAATATGAGCGTTATCTATACACCAAACTCTGTACCATCGAATGCATTCTTGAATTAATCGTTAGAACTACAAATATATATATATATATATATATATATATATATATATATATATATATATATATATATATATATATATGTACCATTTAAATAGGTACATAAGTAAATGCCCATCTGCTTTTGAAGTGAATTAAGATTTTAAGTATAAGCCTGAAGAATTTTTGTATTATGAGTACTTATTGCAACGTAAAGGAAATGAGAAGAGTACCCCATTTTAGTAAAATTAAAACTTATTTAATCTTAAATGTATAGATTTTTAAAAAGTATTTTATTGGAAATAAACCGAATATATTTTCTGGTACTAAGTTTATTAAGAGAATTTAGTATACGTAAGTATATTTTTAACAACAATATGCAATCTTCACTTCAATATGTATCCATTATAATACATATATATATATATATATATATATATATATATATATATATATATATATATATATATATATATATATATATATTCAACACCATCATAACATATATATATATATATAAACATTATCCATTATAATATATATATATATATATATATATATATATATATATAACACCATCACTTGATAAGACACCAGAAGCGTTGAAACAAAATGGCTATTTTATATTGATTTTATAACATATTTATAATTTTTAAATATATATATATATATATATATATATATATATATATATATATATATATATATATATATCCTCACCGCAAGCATGACTCTGTTTCATGTACAACAACGCAATCTTTTAGGTGCTGAGTATGAACTGACAGTTACATAATTTGAATTTTGAAGAATATCTTTGGTTATCACACTGTTGGCGCAGTTATATATTATGCAAAGATTGCAGTTATTAGATTTTCAAACATATATTTGGCCTTTAAAATAAACGGAACTTGTATATATATATATGTAAAAAAAAAAAATAAATATATATTTTTTTGTTTTTATTTGAAAACAAACAAACTTTACTTTAGATTAAAAATTAATCTGAATCAACGTATTTAAGCAAATATTTATTTTTATTCCTTCACTTAACCACCAATTCATTTCTATTTTATAATAGGCTCGCGTTATTTAACCAATTTTTCAACAAGGCATATGTTACATTTATTTCCTTTGAGACCTGTGGGCCTGGGCAAAGATTTTCATAATCTTTGAACATTGCGGGGAGGCGATAGAGAATCACAAAGAAAAACTGTACTAAATAAAAAAAAGTCCATCACTTGAGGATTTCCAACAGAATAAAAAAGGACAGCAGATATAAATTAAAGTGAAAATAATTACATAATCAAATAGAAACCCCCATCAATACGAGAAAGAGCGATAAAAAATATACTGGACATGACAAATCTGTTTTCCTGACAAAGAGTTTTAAGTGAAAGGTTTTTGATAAATTTCAGGCGAAAACAGTACTGGCTGCTTAGTCAATGAATGCTAAATGTTTCCTTATTGGGAAAAGGTTAATATTACTATTTGTTGCAAAGTATGACTCAACGGACTTCCTTGTATTAATTGTACTGCACCTACTAATAAATATTGCAAGTAGCCATATTAGGGTCGAATTTGAACAGTATTTGATTTCTTTAAGTTTTTTTTTTCCGTTCTATTTATGAGTATTTAATAAAACTCTTCTTTGCTTTCCTCTAGCTGGTTTTCTGTTCCTTCGATACTCTCTATAACGATGGCTTTCCAAACCTTCGATTACTTTTAGCTCCTATTTAGGAGTATTTAATAAACCTCTTCTCTCTTTTCCTCTACCTAATCTACTGTTCCTTTGATACTCTTTCAAACAACGACCTTCCTAATTCTCGGTTGTTTAGAATTCCTATGTATGAGTATTTAATAAACCTCTTCTTCTCTGTTTTCCTTTCCTATTCTTCTGTTCCTTCGATACTCTCTGTAACTACGGCCTTCCTAATTCTCAACTATTTTGAACTCCTATTTATGAGTATTTAATAAACCTCTTCTCTCTTTTCCTCTACCTAATCTACTTTTCCTGTGATACTCTTTCTAACAACGGCCTTCCTAATTCTCGGTTGTTTAGAACTCATGTGTATGAGTATTTAATAAACCTCTTCTTTGTTTCGTCTACTTATTCTTCTGTTCCTTCGATACTCTCTCTAATTACGGCCTTCTTAATTATCGGCTAATTTTGAACTCCTATTTATAAGTATTTAATAAACCTCTTCTTCTATCTTTTCCTCTACTTAGTCTTCTGTTCCTTCAATACTCTCTCTAACTACGGCCTTCTTAATTCTCAGTTATTTTGAACACAGCCAATATTACAACACCATTAACCTTTACCACTGCCAATCCTAGACCCGTGATAGAACGGACTTGATAACTGTCAAGATTTTGCCAGAAATGGCATAACTAGAGACTTCGTGCAGCTACCCACCATGTGGAAATTTAGCAACATGGCTGTCAGATGATATCTGTTTAAATGGAAAACAGCTGACTTTTTTGTAAAAAGAAATTCACCCCAAGCATGGGGGGAGTGCAACTAGCACGCAACGGGTTACAGAGGTCTGAGAAAAAGGAATAAAGAGGCGTGTTTGAAGAAAGGATACAGAGAAGGACGAGGAACAAGTTCAGGGGTCAGATGTCGATTGACATTACATTTGAATATTTGAAGATTATAGTCATCGGGGAAGCAAGTAAGGGGAAGGGAGTTCCACCGACGGGAAGTGCGAGAGAAGCTGTTTGAGTAGAAGTGACGGTTACATTTCACCGTTTTGATAGTGAAATTGTGGGATCAACTATAGCAGTAGATTACAACCTGAAAATAAAATCTGCTTACTGTTACGAATGGTTTTAATTCGTAGGTGAAGTGTCTGGTCTAAGGATTATTTTTAACCCATAAGTGTTTGACTGAAAGAAGCTGCACCCTGAGACGAACCTGGTGTCTGCATGGCTACACTAAGCCAATGAGTGGCATGTGTTCCCTTGAAGCGGAAACGGCATATAGAAGTACAAATGTTATAGGCAATGGAAATTTGATTAACACACCTGATTTTGTTTTTATTTAGAAAATCACATTTGGTGACAGTCTTAAAGTCATCACTTTTCATGTTATCATAAATGTCAATATTTTTACAATTGTCTTCGGAGTTTTAGTTTGAAATGTTTATTCGGCTTTTTTTTCTCTCAATTTCCAATCATTCAATCACATTAAAATATCTTCTTTCAATTTTGAGATTTTCTTTTTTTTCTTTATTCATGGCATTGATGAAGTATTCACAACTACAAGATGGCCGATCATAAATCAAATAAAACTTGCATTACCGATCAATAGACCGCATTTTTAAAGACATTCATGAAAAAATCGAATGACATCACCAACAAAAAACATGAATAGATTCTTTTTTTCACCTTTCTTCCCTAG
>CAHIKZ030002922.1:1042500-1120000 GCA_903632075.3 Acanthosepion pharaonis | reverse complement strand
GCAGGAATTAATACTCTTTCAGCGTGCATCAGTACTTCATCAGAGATGGAAAAATATCTAATTATTTTCAGTAACACCTGGTTTCAATTTATCTTTCTCTCCATTTCACCTTTACGTCATTAATCATACTTTTGCTATATATCTAACGAAATTTGACGTAATGCAAAGAAAAATCTGCAATCCTATCGGTCTTGACATCTCAGCGCCAATTACATTTCACCGCTGAAACGTAAATTCACTGTTGATTTTTCTAACCGATTTCCCCACAAGCAAGCCACTAAGACACAAGGGGTTATTGGGTGTCGAATAATTAGTAAGAGAAACATTACTAAGTTGGGAATAGAGTAATAATAATAGACATACACCCTTGAAAACAAAACGAATAATTCTGTCATTACTTACTTTCTTTTCATATTTTTCAATGAAACATGGCCCAGTGCATATGTTAGTACTTTCTATGTCTATTTCACGAAGTCATTCGTTGCAGACTGGCCACAGATTCTCGAATGGATTTAAAACAGGAGAGTTTCCGGGCAGGTCTATAGTACTTTGATTTGCTCATTGTTAAGGCTTACCAATGTGTTTGTACAGTGTTACAAATTTCGTACGCTCTCTTGGCGTAACGTCCATTGCAGACAATGGGGGTAGGACAACTAATCGACAGTCGAGACAGTAGTGTCTGGGCATGAAAAAAATGTGATGCAATCATGGATGACGCAATAATTTTCCCGCCCAAACAAATATTATCAAAACACCCCGGAAATACATTCCTATTACAGCTCACCACTGCAAATGACCTAATCTGAAAAAATAGAAATCGGATACAACCTGTCACTCCAGTGGGTCTAAAATTTACCGTAAGATGAAAGAGAGGGAAACTATAGCGGTTGTTTTAATTAATTTGAACAAGAGTATATATATATATATATATATGCAAGATAGAAGAATTGTCTGACACGACGCATAGAACAACTTTCTTAGCAGCTGACCTAGCAATGTATTCAATATAGCTTTCCTCTTCGTGTCAGCTGAGCACTTTAACCCAAGAAGTCGAAACTAGTTTCTTTCTTGGAGGTTAGCATCAGCCATTCTGATGGAAGGTAGAGAGGGGGTTCTCTCAGATGATAAGAAATTTTTTGCCTCGGTTAACAAGCTTAACGTCATTTTCGACATCTCCCAATTTCTATAAATAGTTGCATGGCGATTGATGTGATTTTACTCTTCAGGTAATTCGAATTAACGAATTTCATATATTACCAGGTTGACAACAGTATCTCATCATTTTGCAGATGTATTTGCTAGCTTTAACCATAAGTTATTTACTGATAATTTCATTTCGCAATTATTTCTCATGGAGCTTTTTTCAGATTTACTTTTTTTTCCTTTAGACTAGGTTCATCAAAGAACGTTTTCCCAGTTTACTTTACTCTCAGTAAACCTCTTGGATCTTAGTGGGTTTATTGCCTTGCTTGGGATGAAATGATTAAAACACCTTTTGTCTCCTACAATCCTGTTCTTTTTTATTGTCCTTTCTACTCAGTAATGTTTCAGTTTCCTTCACTTTCGGTAAAACGCTTGCGTCTTAGAGGCTTTATTGCCTTGCTTGGACTGAAATGATTTTAAAAAAAAAATCTTCTCTCCCCTTGAATCCTATTCTTGTTATTGTCCTTTCTCCTCAGCAACTTTTTCTCAGTTTCCTTCACTCTCAGTAACCCTTTGCATCTTAGAGACTTTATTGCCTTTCTTGGGATGAAATGATAAAAAAAAGACTTTCTCCTAGTTTCCTCAGTTTTCTTCACTCTCAGAAAACCCCTTGAATCTTAGTGGCTTTATTGCTTTGCTTGGGATGAAATGATTAAAAACTCCTTATCCTAGAAATCTGTTCTTTTTATTGTCCTTTTTACTCTGTAACGTTTTTTTTTTTTTTCAAAATCCTTCACTCTCAGTAAACCCCGTAAAATGATTAAAGACCGTCTCTGTCGTCTTCAGTTATGTTCTTTCTCTTAGTTTCCTCAGTTTCCTTCATTCTCAGTAAACTCCGTGAAATGATTAAAGACAGTCTCTGTCGTCTTCAGTTATGTTCTTTCTGCTAGTTTCCTCAGTGTCCTTCGCTCTCAGTAAACTCCGTAAAATGATTAACGACAGTTTCTGTCGTCTTCAGTTATATTCTTTCTGCTAGTTTCCTCAGTGTCCTTCGCTCTCAGTAAACCCCGTAAAATGATTAACGACAGTCTCTGTCATCTTCAGTTATGTTCTTTCTCCTAGTTTCCTTAGTCTCCTTCACTCTCAGTAAACCCCGTAAAATGATTAAAGACAGTCTCTGTCGTCTTCAGTTATATTCTTTCTGCTAGTTTCCTCAGTGTCCTTCGCTCTCAGTAAACTCCGTAAAATGATTAACGACAGTCTCTGTCGTTTTCAGTTATATTCTTTCTGCTAGTTTCCTCAGTTTCCTTCGCTCTCATTAAACCCCGTAAAATGATTAAAGACAGTCTCTGTCGTCTTCAGTTATGTTCTTTCTCCTAGTTTCCTCAGTTTCCTTTACTCTCAGCAACCTCTCGGGTCTTAGTGTCTGCTACTCTCTATCTAGTGTGATCCTCATACAAATTTCCTTCCAACTGAAAAAATAACCGTGTTAATATCATATCGAAATTGTGATAAATAAGGGTGTGTGTGCAAATCCCATCATTACACGTTGTTGACAAAAGAAAAAATCATCTCTACACAGACTTGACATTTACATAGTTAAACAGAATTGTTTATTGAAAGAAATTTCCAAGATGCAGGCACTATTGATTGGACGAAATGTTGCCTGAAAGAAAGATTCTCAGACACTTTATCTGATAAAAATTCTTCTTCGATAAGCTGTTAACCAATTCATCCTTTGAAAATGGAAATTGAAAAAAAACATTCTTTCCTTTTTTGTCTTCTCTATCTTTAAGCGAACATTAGAAAAAGCGATTTTGTATTTTATAGGACCTATTTAAAGAACCTGTAAACAATTTTTTCGACCTCATCTATCTAGCAGCTATCAATTAGTGCCGAGTTTTTAAAAAAAACGTATTATTCAGAACGGATTTTTATAAACCGATAACTATTAAGTATTAAAAATAAATACTGAATTTTAATTTAATTAATTTACTATTAATACGAGATTTTACAGTGCACATTGATTGACTAAGGTTCAATAATATTAATACTTAATTCACAATATATTTAACCATAAATTGGGGTCTTCGATCTGGTGTAATGTTTAACAAGCTGGGTGATCCTCTCGGCATAGTGCGACAATTAATCTATGCTTAGTAAATCACTATATTTAAGCATAAATTAATTAAGAGTCATTCTAGTAATATGTATATACTGTTCATAAAAAAACGAAATGGGTTTTATATATTTTTATACGCAAGAGTTCGGGCTCCTAACTACAGAATTAAGAAAACTGTCAACCCGGTACACTCTGTATGAAGAGACGTTGCTACAGACCGCACACATCACAAGAGTTCATGACAGCACTAATACGGAGGCCAGACAGAATGTAAAGATCCGGGAACCCCTTTCTAAGCAGGAAACAAGGGATGAGCCTCTACTCCTGTTCAAGAGAAAGGTGAGGAGTATCGACCGGGCGATAGGAAAGCTTATCTACTATTACGTACACACATATTACTTATTATAAAACGCAGATTGTGTGTGTGTGTGTGTGTGTGTACGTTTATATATTGGATCGGATTTCCTACATTTTTCAACTGATTTCAACAAAACTTCACAGAACTGCGTAAAATTACATTGCGGTGGTTCTGACAGCGCCAAAAATTGGGAGAAAACACAAAATCAATTTTAAAACACGATTCTGTCGCCAGAATGAAAGGGGGAAACTCATATCGAGTTATACTTATTATAAAACCCAGGTTGTGTGTGTGTGAGTGAGTGTGTGTGTGTGTGTGTGTGTGTGTTCGTTTATATATGGGATCAGATTTCCTACATTTTTCAACCGATTTCAACAAAACTTCACCTGTAAGGTAGTGTTTCTTATTGTCTTGCACACTTTTTTCTTTATTTTTTATATTTAGAATGCTTTAAAAATCCCATTTACAAGACAATTGTTTATAATAAAATTGTATTCAATCGGTAGATCCATAACGATTGAAAACAATGTTTTTGTTTGAGTTTGGGTTTGACCAATTCGTAAAAAAAAAAAAAAAAAAAAATAATTAAGACATGCGTGTCCGTCAACGTTAAACAATAATCTTTGTGAATTTTATTTTTCAGTCTTTATGATGGTCGATACTTGATCTATCTCTTACTGTTACATCCCCGGGCAACGCCGGGCTCTACTGCTAGTAAATAATAAACCTAAGACAAAAAACAAAAAGACAAACAGGAAATATACTTGAACAACGTGCGTGTCACTGAGAGTTGAAATTGAAATATAAAGCTTCAACTTGGTTGAAGAGCCAACATACACTTCTTATTGAAGCCGAACAATCCACGTCTGTTAGCCAGGAATTAAGATAATGTTCAACGCATGCATGAGTCAGATGAAGAAAAAATTCAAAGAACTCAGATTCAAATGAAGTTTTCAAAAAAGAGGAAAACTTAATTCACTTCAATTAAAAAAGAAGGAAAAAAAATGGAAAAAAAAAGAATTAGTACCAAGAAAAAAAAGGGAATAGGTAAACAAAATTAGGAGTAAGATTTAAAGAGATACATACAAATAAGAGAGTTCAATAAAAAAAAAAAAACCTCGGAGGATTCCATTAAGATATCTTTAATCATTTCCAAGAAAGAACGGCTCGATGCTTAAACTAACAAGTGGACAATTTTACTGTTACACGATTTTGATAATTTAACTGTTACACCCGATATATATATATATATATATATATATATATATATATATATATATATATATATACTGACTCCAGTAGATCAGTTCCTAGGAAACTAAAATTTTACGATGCCGGCAGGTGAGATTTGATTATAGTGGTGAAGGTTTTTATGCGGAACCATCCACACTTTTTGAAAGGCCGAATACAGACCTGGTGCAGTACGTGCCACAAGGTCCCCAAACGACCCTCCGCAGGTTTTGAATTCAGAGTTGTCGTTCTCCTAGACCACTTGCCATCTATAGGACCCAGTCTGTCTTGCTATTTGCCCATATCTGGAGGGAGAAGAAGATGATTCACGCATTTCCCAAGGGTATAAATACGTTAATGGATTCGACTGAATTCAACCTCGGCTATATATATATATATATATATATATATATATATATATATATATGAATGTCCATAAAGTGCGTGTGCCCTTTAAAAATTTATAACTTTATTTGTATTTATGATAGAAATATATATATATATATATATATATATATATATATATATATATATATATATATATATATATATTCACTGTAACCGATAGATTTCCAATGACTTTGACGGGTAAAATGCAAAGCTAATTCAAATACAAAACAATTCTTTTCTTTGGATTAAAATGGTAAAATGGAACGCAACGTGGCGTGCTCTACAAAAGCGCCCCCGGTGTTGTAAATATGGAATGGACACTCTGAACATTTGCAGTTTCTGACAACCTGCAATCATTGCAACAAAATACATTAGTCAAATTATATTTCGAATCAGTCTTTTTTTGTTTTCATTCTTAGTACTCTTCTATTCCACGAGAAAACAACATTTATTATATTAGAGTCTCTATCTGCCATTAATGAGAATAAGAAGCATTTCAGGACAAAGAAGACGAGGAAGAGGACAAAACGTGTAAAGATGAAGGAAAAATGATGAAGATAGAGAAGAAAAAGAAATCTGGAATTGTAGATAAACGAGAAGATAGGAAAGGAAGAAGATGGCAAACGAAAGAAAGAAAGAAAGAAAGAAAGAAAGGAAGGAAGGAAACGAAAGAAAGGATGTGGATGAATGTGAACGAAGAAATAAAGAAAATGAAATAAAGAAAGAAAGCGGCGGCTGTAAATGAAAGAAGAAAAATAAACAGAAAACGTAGGAAGATGATGTTGATGAAGAAGGAAAGAGAGAAGGAAAGAGAGAAAATGATGATACGATGAGAAATGAAAGAAGAAAAAATGCAGTTAAAGAAAAAGTTAGACTTTGAAGAAGAAGAAGAAGAAGAAAGAAAGAAAGAAAGAAAGAAAGAAAGAAAGAAAGAAAGAAAAAAAGAAGGCAAAATAAACAGAAGAAAGAAAAATAAACAAAGAAAGAAAGAAATAAAGAGAAAAAGAAACAAAAGAAAGAAATATAAACAGAAGAAAAACAAAGAAACACAGGAAGAGAAACAGAAGAAGAATGAAAAAGAAACAAAAGAAGAAAGAAAGAAACAGAAAAAGAAACAGAAGAAAAAAGAAACAAGAAGAAAGAAACAAAAATAAACAGAAGAAGAAAGAAAAATAAAAATAAAAAAGAAAGGAAGAAAAAGAAACAAAAGAAAAAAGAAAGAGAAAAAGAAAGAAAGAAAGAAATATAAACAGAAGAAGAAAGAAACAGAGAAAAAGAAACAGAAGAAAAAAGAAACAAGGAACAAAAATAAACAGAAGAAAGAAAAAGAAAAAGAAAAAAGAAAAAAAGAAAATAAAACAGAAGAAGAAGAAGAAAAATGTGCGAAAAGTTGAAATTAGGGGTGACGAAGAAAGGAAAGAAGAGAAGCAGAGAAAAAGAGGAACATAAAAAACGGTATGAAAGAGAGTAAAATTCGGTATGAATGAAAATAAGAAAAGCTAAAAGGATGCATTTCAGAATAAAAAAAAACGGAGTGAAAGAAAACGAAGAGAAGAAAAAATGACGGAAGAAAAGAAAATGAAAGAGAAGAAATTGAAGATCAAAGATGAAAACGGGAAACACAAAATAAAAATAATTAAAAAGTTAGTTAAAAAAAAAAACATATTGAAAAACAAATGATAATTGTATATAGGCTGATTCTATTCGAAATTATTAGGCTCGGCTGATAAATTCACAGGCTGACTATGGAGGAATGATACTAGAAATCAAGCTGTGAATATTGCAAGCATTAAGTTTGACATAGTTCTTATGAAACGTATTTTAAATTAGAGTTGATGTCTTTTAATAAATTCTGAAGATTTCTTTTGAAAACGACACGTCTATCAGCGAAACTTGGAATTGGAACATGAGACTTTTCACTTTAGTTTGTTTTCTTTATCATCCGCTTGCTTGAATATTGACCTCAGTGTAAAGTGAGAAGAGAGACGTATAATCTCAGCCTTTTACCTTGCTATTAAAAACATTATTAAAAAGTGTTTTTTTTAATTTTTTTTTGTTTTTTTTTGGGGGGGGGGTTATTGCATAAACTAAGCACCTCCACTAAATTTTCGAAACCTAAGGTTTAAAATGATTTTTTTTTATGAAAAAGCATTCTTGAAGCTTTCTTTTTAGGTTTAAATGAAAGCTAAAGGACTACATTTACTATTTCTAGTAAGCAAAATATTCTGGTATATTTCAAATAGTAATTATATTGATTAGAATCTCAATTTCTGTCGCTTTTTGAACACCGATAACAATCGATAAATATATCGATTTTTGATACATTTGTGAATAAAAGTTAATTCTCGGTTTTAAAAAAAAAATCTTCCAAAAATAAAATATACTTATCTGAAATATTATTTGAGGAATATTAGCTGATTCAAAGTATAATTAATCTGATTTGAAAGAAACATTATTTAATTTAAGTTGAAAATAACAGAAAAATGGATTTTTAAAATAAACAGAAGCGGTACTTTACGCGCTTGCCTTCGCCTATCAGTCACAATTGCTGTAAAGTGTTGGGAGATTTATTTGTTGTTCTATGTAGACAATATACGTTAAAGCATAATTTAAGAAAATGACGCGTGAGAACCTTTTTTATATAATTTTAAAGTACTCAGTAATCTTAAAACTTTTGGAAAATATTCTCCGTAACCTAATTTAAAGAATGTTTACTTTAAATTTACTATAGACATCGCTCTTATTTTCTGATAATGTCGTGTAAGGACAACCATACTTATAAACAGTGGCACGTTACGTAATATTTTATATACATAAAAAAAAAAAAAAATAATTTTAGAAATCTTGGTGTATAATACTTTTTATTAAGTTTTTCAAGTTTTTTTTTTTACTTAATAACACCATCATCTAATAGGAAGAAAATAATGCAAAATTTTAAGCAAAAAAATATTACAATTAAAATTTTTAAAAAAATATATGGAAACAATTCTTGTAAAAATTCAGTATTCATCGATTTTTTTTCTCTTAAAAGAATAGGGTCCTTAATAAATCTTATTTATAAAAGTAATTACAAAAAATTCTGGAAAGAAAATTTAATTTCTCGAAATTTCATAACATTAAATAATTTTGGGAAAACATATGTAAAAAAAACGCCAAAATTTTAAAAATAATTTCCTTCATAAGTTATTTTTGAATAATTCCTGAAAATTTCATTAAAATTCGACCATTGTCCGATTTTTACAAAAATTTCTGAAAAAAAGGCACAAAAACGTAAATCAACCACTGACATAAAAAAAAATGTTAAACCAAAAATTGGAACGTGCGAGAAAGGATTAAAAAATTTAATAAAAAAATACTTTGGTTTTTCCTCTTAATAGTTACACAAACATTTTGACGATAAAACTTCGTTTTTATTAAGCTTGGAGCCTTTTTTCATTATGGTATGTTGTTTTTCAGCGAACAACTGGAGGTACCTAGCATAGACTATTCCAAAAACCGTCAACGTCGGATAAAAGCACAATAAAATGAACCCTATCGTTGCATGGCCAATGTGATCAAAAACTTAAAGGATATAATAAAAAATACTAAAACAAAAAATACTGAAACATAAATTTATATGTAACTGCAAAAATAAGAGTAAGTGCCCACTTCATGGAGAATGTCTAAAGGTAAAATTGTATACAAGGCGAACGTGGATGCTGAGCATGGGTTTAGTTGCTTAAAAATATAGTTAAAGGCAAGTTACTGGACATTACATTGGGAACAACGTCATAATATAGATATACTAATAAATATCTATATAACTAAATGGCAAAAAGCAAAAGACTGATCAATATTATTATGCAAATTAATTCCATCTTTAACATATAATTTTAACGAGTTCAACACCTGAGCATCTCTTCGTAAATGAAGATATTGTAGACATACTTTTAGCCATTAGCAAGAATGGATTTTATTTTTACTTTTAAATAAATGTATGGATTAATTTATGTACAGGGTGTGATAGGTAAATTGTAGCCATTTTATATTTTTAATTTGGTGCATTCGCGTTGTTTTTTTATGTTTTATTTTTTTGTTTGTTTGTTTTTTGATTTTGTCGACTGCACAGTATACTAGGGTCAATTGGGCATTGTCTGTGAGAAAAAGAGCACCATGATGCAATTCACTCGTATCAGGCTATACACCCCATAATTGAGGGATGGGGTATATATATATATATATATATATATATATATATTACGCAAAAATGAAAGCAACACTGATATCTCAATTTAACAGATATATTTACCAAAATTACTTAAAAATATCTTGAAATACTTAAGATAAATTTATTCAGTAAAATCACCATTGACTTCAACTACCACGGCCTCCAGAGAACTTCGGAATCTTATTCAGCTCTGCTGGACGATCTCCGTTTTTAAGTTGAAGAACGCTGACATAATCATTGCCTTCAGTTCATCTTTGATTTTATAAGTAATTTTGTTGGTCTATCGATCAACTGCACCCCACACATAATAATCAAGGGGGTTGTAGCCAAAGACGACGTCCTGTTAAGTCAACATAGAAGTTTTCTATGCGACGATGACATAAACATAGGAGGATATCATATTTAATGGTAAGCATCTCTGTTGTAATTCTCATATAACCACTCTCATGAAAGGTTAGATCGAAGAATGGTATAATAAAAAAGATATCCAAATATTGAAATTTTTGTCTTTATTTTCTCCCGAAATTAAAGCCACTATCCAAAGCTTAGAACGGCTCATGATCAAAAATAATAGACATTCGTCGTCTGTTATATTTAACAATATATGTTTGAATAATGATCTGCTGCTCTAATACATATATATATATATATATATATATATATATATATATATATATTTTCATTGAATATGACAGAAAAGGTGTTTTTATTTAGTTTTTATACAATTTCTCATGTGATTTTATATTTTTTTCTTTTCGTTGGATATAAAAAACTGACCAACTGTTCTTATTTTATGAGCGCTTTCGGCTTTACATTTAACCATTACGCAATTTGAAATATATTAACTGTTAACAAGAAATAGATTGCTGTATGTATATTTATATAATGTTTTCATTTTCAAAACACGGTCAAGATATTGTGTCCGTGTTCATAGTTGATATAATTGAGTGTTCTTTTTATTTGTTTTTTTTTATTAATAAGGCTTCCATTTTTTAGCTTTTTCACATATAGACGATGTATTATATTTGTGTTATCAACATGTATGTTGTGAATCACCGTCCAGTAGATTTCCATCAGTATTTAAATGAGATCTAATTAAGCTATGGTCAGAAAGATGTAGTGTGAGTCTTCTTGTTAAACATGTTTTAGTGTGAATCAGGAATACAATTCTTTAATTTGGCATTTAAATTACTGAATAATATTTGTTCTATTTAATTTTGTTCTAAGAGGTGAATTATTATTTTTAACTATAAGGCTAGCGGTTTTAAATTTTTTGTAATAAATAATTAGTCTATTTTTTTTTTACTAAAGTTTACTGGTGTTGTGCATTTTTACAATGTTCTTATTTCTAATTTCATCTTGTTTGTAATTATATATATATATATAGATATACACACACACACACACACACATATATATATATATATATATATATATATATATATATATATATATATATATACCTGTCCTGGACATTGAGTTCTACCTGGATTCTATCCTCTCGAATTTTTTTATTCAAAAATACATATATGTGTATGTACCTATGTATATATCTATATATTTTGCATATATATGTGTATATTTACCACTAATATTATCTATCTATCTATCTATCTATCTATCTATATATATATATATATATATATATATATATATATATATATATATTGATGCATGTTTCATTGAATAAAATAGACTAGTTTTGTCTATTTATTTTATGCAAATTCCTTTCATATCGTCTGATAAACTTAATAACAGTATCATTTAAAGACGAAAGAAAATCACCATATTGATACATGTTTTTAATCCTATCAATAACGATAGCCTGTTTTTGTTTGCATAGAAGATTTCCAAAACGAAAAATTCGTCCATACCAGACGCCGGAAGCGAAAATCGTACCGCGGCTCATGACATCACACATGATCACGCGAGAGTGAAAACGATGATATATATATATATATATATATATATATATATATATATATATATATATATATATATATATATATATATATCATCGCATAGTTGTTTATATCTAGTTTATCATTTCATCAAGACGAACATAGGTCGTAAGAAAACTTTAAGTCTGAAAAAAAATTTTGGGAAAAGAACAAAGAAAACAGATTTTAAGATTACCACAACAAAGGATTTTAGAAAAATGAAAACCTAATAAGCGAGAAAATTGGATTAACTGAAGAATAGTCGCTTGAAAAATGATGTAGGCATTAAAATACTGGTTAAAGTTATCAGACCATTCACATTTTAGTAAACATCTCTCAGAGAAAGTTGTGAGTTGAACGAAGTACATGAAAATATTTTATTCTCAAGATTCGTTTTTACGTTATGAGTATAGAGCTACATTGGTTGGATTTAGTAGATGTTGGATCATTCATGGAAATTCCCAACCAGATGTTGAGGTCAACAGTAGAGACTTTTAATATTTTTGGAGAGATATTTTAAGCAGTAAAATTATTCAAATTTTATGATCGTATCATGATGAATTCTGAAAATATTTGATGTGTTGAAGTTTTTTTTTTTTTAGTAGTAAGAGTATTAAAGTCAGTGGGGCTTTAACAGATGGATTCAATCTCTGTAGATACTAATCCAATATGAATTTTTTTCTGTCTCAATTTCTGGAATGAGAAATTATCAGTATTATTAGAATATCACATTATTTACGAGAGTCGGCTGAAAGGTCGATAGTCTGATTAAGATCCCGTCGTGAAAATTATCCACAGGTGCCACATATTTTTAGATTTTTGTTTCAAGATGCTTTTGATAGTTTTTTTTTTTGTAGATTTTCAGTAATACATTACAATCTGCAGGGAAGAGCTATGTCAATGAGAAAGTACATTCACTTTTTTTTTCTTCTTTTTTTTTTTAAAGCGTTTCACCCCAAGCAGAGCGGGGAGCCACTAGGACGCAAGGGGTTACAGAAGATTTGGAGCAAGATCAGATAGGGGTGATAGAGCAAAGGATAAGGAGAAGGATAATGGATAGATCAATGCAACTGGAGATATCGATTGACATTACATTTGAATAGTTGGAGATTATAGCTCTCAGGGAAACTGGAATAGGGAAGGGCGTTCCACAGGCGAGAGGTGCGAGACATGAAGCTATTGGAGTAGAAGAGACGCCTACATTTAGTAGTTTCGACAGTGAAGGGGTGAGAGCGGGATGTCAGCCTCGTAGGGCGCTTGAACTCATGAAGTCTGGAAACCAGCGAATGCAGCTCCTCGAAGAAATTGCCATGAATGTATTTGTAAAACAGACAGAGAGAGGCGACGGCGCGTCTGTGAGAAAGTGACTGTAGACGAGATGCCAGAACAGGCCCAATTATATTGGATATCCGCCTCTGGAGCTTATCAAGAGACCCGAGGCAAACAGATAGGGGCTCCAGACCATATATGGCAGCAGTCTTGTGGTCTTCGATCTCTATGTCTGGGCGATTAGCTTTGATTGATTTGACTGTGTGTATTGTAAAGTCATATCTCTTTTTTTTCCTTTGATTTCTGTTGTATACTCATTTCTTTCTTGGTTCCAATGAGAGTCCCAAATTCAGATATAGTATCTTGTCATTTTCACGAAGTATTTTTGTCAAAGAAATAAATCAACGTAAGTTGTGAGCTGTACTTGCGAGTACAATCATTTGTATTTCGTTAAGGCATGGGCTAACAGAGGTACCCGTAATGAGGCCATGAGAACCTCTTCCGTTCAAACGAGGGCTCCAGCTAAAACTGGAATTATTGATGTATTATTATTGTTGTTGTTGTTGTTGTTGTTGTATGCTGTTGTTGTTTTGTTTGTTGCTATTAAAAACTAGTTTCGCACATTTCAAAGAAGAACCGGTGTCAAAAATGCACACTTCTTTGTGCATACGAATAGATTTTCGTGTAGTCTGATAAGCGTATTGAAGATCAAAAATGTTACTTCTCTTCAAGTCCCTTTGATAATGAGTAAAATTTCGATCATGTTTCATGAAAAAAATATATTTCAGGGGAAAAAAAGAAGGATGCAAATTTAATATTTATAACATAGTGAACTAGATGAAAAAAATGAATTCCATTTATTTTTTAAGAGCAAGAATTATCGATGTTCGCTTCATAAGAGTCCTCAAAAGCTTCAGTGAATAATTATCGATCCAATTGCTAAATCGGCTACTAAGAAAAGTTTTTGGTTTGTTTTTTTATGTGTCGTGTTGGACAATTTTACTCACCAGATTACATCATTCACCATTATATGTCTGCCATTCGTTCGAGCATTGAATAATGATGCTACATCTGGTTTGGTGTTTCTCTTGTGTATCTAAAACAGGAAGTTCTAAATCAGCTGGAAGGAATTCTCCGCAGAAGTGAATTTCAAGGTTGCAGTAGGGTAGAGAAAAATCATTTACTTTTTATTGTTTTTTGATATATATATATATATATATATATATATATAGAATTTTTGAGTAACTTTAAAACTTACTCCAAAATTCGCTTGAGGATGAAATGGAACTAATGTCTTTAATTTAATTACAAAATTAAATTCAGGGCTTTTTCCATTTACCGGCCTGAATAATCATGTTTCATAGAAAATTTTCGTTCTTTTACAGATTCGAACCTGCATCCTATACGGAACCGTCATATACGACCGCTTAATAAAATAAATTTTTGTTTTTGTTATTTACTGTTACATAAAAAATATGTCTTTAATATAAAATAAAAATTCAATAACATAAAAATATGTCTTGTCCATTTCTTAATATATGTCGTCAATTTGTTTACATTCGATACGCCAGAGCAGTTATGAATGTACGAGATTCATAAAATTGAGTTTATAAGCAAAAATGACCTTGTTTACCGATTGGTTCTTTGTAGCTTAAATTGTAAGGCCTTTCCATTTCTGGTATGACGGTTCCGTATAGATGCAGGTTCGAATTTGTCAAAGAACGAAAATTTTCTATGAAAATTTCACATTCAGGCCGGTAAATGTTATTTAATTTTATCATAAACAGAGCATTTACTTAAATACTTGTATCTATGAAATAACAACGTTAAACATAAAAATATGTCTTTAATAAATAAATTGTCGGACCTTGTCCATTTCTTAATATATATATATATATATCAGAATAACAGTGAGTAACTGAATGATAAAATGGAAGTAATATTTATTGTTTCGTCCTTGGAAATGACTTTTTTCAGATTTGGTAGTGGCGTTACTGAATCACAAACAAAGAAGTGGAACAAATAACAGAAACCATATCATTTGGGGAATACCAATAGCAGCAACAGCTGAAATGGATACCACATGTAACTCGAATAGAAGACAATTGGATTACCTTTTAGCTTGTCTTTTCTAAAAATAACTATCGAAAATCGACAAGCAAAAATGTTCTCATAAACTTCCATTCACACTACAGCAGCACAACATAATAGCAGAATAGCTATCAGTTTCATCCAGAGCACGTCTATAATTTCTAACGCTTAATATTTACACGAGAAAGATAAATATATTTTGGAAAGATCAAGTTTCTAGAAAATCAAAGAAAAAATCACGATTAAAGAATGTTTCTTTGATAAACTTTTAATCAGTTTTTGGCTCATTTCTAAATAAGTATTTGACTTCAAATCTCATTTACAACGAGTAAATACTCGATCTTTAAATTCCATGTAAAATTTCAGTCGGTTTATTGCCAATGTTATTTTTGTCGGTACATGTATTTGAGTTGCTTTCCCTGTTTATATATAGCTAGGTTCACCCCATGACTACTTTCAATTCCTTACTGTGAGGGTGCGGACAAAAACTTGGAAAGGTCTGCTGTACACTCACAAGCGAAAGGAAGGTGAAATAACGCAACGGCGTAAAAAGAACAGACGGATTCTGTTTCAATATACAGTGTAACCTGGATATAAGAGAGAACCGAAGAACCGGAGAAGAAGTCTCTTATATCCGGGTTTTTCTTATATCCGGGTTTGGTCTATTTTGTTTAGGTAAGTAAGGCTCTAATTTGGGACCAGAGAAAATCTCTCTTATATCCGGGTTTCTCTTATATCCGGGTCTCTTATATCCGGGTTACAATATATGTAACTTTGAAGTATGTCAGAATTCTGAGGCAAGAAAATGGTTAGGTCTAATGGGATTAATGACATTATTATCTGTAATTCTACACATAAGCGGCGTAAAATAATCTGTCAATCCATGTCATGAATCCATCTCTTCTGCCCCCAGCTATGGGTTGAATAGCAAAACGGACTGCGTTCTATAGCCTTGTTGGTAATAAGTCTACCACAGAAAGAAAGTTCAAACGATTGCAGAAGAATCTTCTGCCTCGTCAGTCATGAATCGAAAGTGACACGATCGTCAGAGACATGACATGAATTGACAGATTATTTTTACGTCGCTTATGTGTAGGATTACAGATTAATAACAATGCCATTCAATAGAAATACACCAAAACTCCAAAGACGAAATTGCAATAAATACGATAATCCATAGACATATTAAATTTGTCAATAAAAATATATAAACTTGTTTACATGACTTTCTCTTATGATTTATCGGATGAAATTTCAAATAAAATATAATGACACTTTCTTAAAACACATTTAGTTTTCTTTCTTTTACTTCACTTTACGTTTTCACACTCCTGAAGATGGCACACGTGAGTCGAAAGTTTAGACTTTGGATATCTTTTGCATCTGCAACAACCTGGTTTGCAGAACGAAATTTGCAATATAGAAAAGACGATAGATAAATTCAACAGACATAGAATATATATGTGGGTGGGGGTGTTCTGATTCCTTCATGTCTACTAACATATGTTTTATCTTCATTGGTTCAACTAGGTTTTATCTACTGCCTGCCTCTTTAAACGGATGCAGTTTTCATTCCATTGGACTCTTTCTCTGCCATCCATGATACACTCTCTGGCGATCATGTCTCTTTCGATTCATGACTGTCTAGGCAGAAAATTCTCCTGCAATCGTTTAAACTTTCTTTCTGTGGTAGACTGATTACCAACAAAGGCTATAGAACGCAGTCTGTTTTGCTATTCAATCCATAGCTAGGAAAATAAGAGATGGATTCATGACATGGATTGACAGATTATTTTACGTCGCTTATGTGTAGGATTACAGATTAATAACAATGCCATTCAAGAAAAGCACACTAAAACTAGAAATTGCAATAAATACGATAATCCATAGACATATTAAATTTGTCAATAAAAATATAAACTTGTTTACATGACTTTCTCTCTTATGATTTATCGGATGCAAATTAAAATAAAATATAATGACACTTTCTTAAAACACATTTAGTTTTCTTTCTTTTATTTCACTTTACGTTTTCATGCTCCTGAAGATGGCACACGTGAGTCGAAAGTTTAGACTTTGGACATCTTTTGCATCTGCAACAGATGGTTTTGCAGAAAGTGATTTGTAGCATAGAAAAGACGATAGATAAATTCAAAATCCGTTTTTATCTTCATTGGTTAACTATGTTTTATCTATGCCTGTCTATTTAAGAGGATGCAGTTTTCAGCCTATTGACCCTGACCATTTTCTTGGCTATAAATTCTGACGTATATGAATGTTACATATATTGAAAACAAGATTATTTTCTTGTTTTCTCGCCGTGGCGTTATTTCACCTTCCTTTCACTTGTGAGAGTACACCAGACCTTTCCAAGTTTTTTTCTCTGCACATTCGCACTAACGAATTGAAAGTTATCATAGGGTAAAGCTAGCTATATACAGGGAAAGCAATTCAAATACGTCTACCTAGAAACATAACGTTTATAGTAATAATGATATATATATATATATATATATATATATATATATATATATATATATATATATATGGAGGTTGAATTAATGTGAGTTTGTGACCCTGGGTTTCACGCTTTTTGCGATCGTAAGAGTTTGTCTGACGATCGCAAAAGCGTGAAACGCAGGGCCACACACTCACATCAATCCAACCAAATATGTTAGCTCTATCTCTGATATTGAGCGCTTTCTAATAAGTACCGCGCATATAATATATAAATAATTATATATATATATTTATATTTATATACACACACTTTTCACACACACACACACACACACACACACATATATATATATATATATATATATATATATATATATATATATACATGATGGCAAGAAAGTCCTTATACAGTTACTTACAATAACAATTAAGACAAAGCAATTAATCAACAGTCGAGAAATGTATTATGTTCTGGGTAATTCAGGTTAATAACAATAAAATGCTATTGTAAATTAGTTACCGATACATTTCGAACTGTAACGCGATCATGTCTCTCTCGATTCATGACTGACGATGCAGAAAATTTTCCCGAAGTAGCTTGTCGGGTCTTTCTGCGGTAGACAGGTTGTCAACCAAGACTATAGGACTCAATCTGCCCTGCCGTTTAACCCATAGCTGGGAGGAGAAGAGATAGATTCATACGTTTCCTGAAGGTATTTGCGTGTAAGTAATGTAAAGAAACAACGTTAAAATTCGGAAAAAAACTATTCGACATAAACTATTTGGCTTGTTTAAACAAGTGTGGCAGAATCGGGCAAGTTGAATATGCCGTAAGCATTTCCGAAATATCTCTGGGAATGTGGAACGATAAATAAAAACAATCCAAAGAAGAGAGCAACAGAAATCACTATCTTGAAGCGGTTAACGAGATTTCGCGCGAGAACTTTTGCCAGGGGTTTTCATAAGCTTCAACTGAATCTGCTATTGATTTAAAATCGTAACTAGATCACATGTAATCTAAGAGTACGTGTAAAGAGGTGTATGGTTATCAAGGATGTTGAAGTTTGGAATAAGATAAGTAATATTTTAACGAAGTGAAATGAAAATATAAGTGTAGGGAAGTGTCAAGTGATTAATGAAGTGAAGGGTAAAATATAAAATTGGTAGAAAAAGGTAAGTAAAAAGTTAAAAAAAGAAGGAAAGGAAAATAAAAGTGTATGGAATTGTAGAGCGATTAAAGAAGTTAAACGTCAGTATAAACGTAGGGAAGTGTCAAGTGATTAATGAAGTGAAGGTAAAAAAATAAGGGTAGAAAAAGGTAAATAAAAGTTAAAAGAAGTGAAAGGAAAATAAAAGTGTATGGAATTGTAGAGCGATTAAAGAAGTTAAACGTCAGTATAAACGTAGGAAAGTGTCAAGGATTAATGAAGTGAAGGTAAATATAAGTGTAGAAAAAGGTAAGTAAAAAGTTAAAAAGAAGTGAAAGGAAAATAAAAGTGTATGGAATTGTAGAGCGATTAAAGAAGTTAAACGTCAGTATAAACGTAGGAAGTGTCAAGTGATTAATGAAGTGAAGGGTAAAATATAAGGGTAGAAAAAAATAGTAAGTAAAAGTTAAAAAAAAGAAGTGAAAGGAAAATAAAAGTGTATGGAATTGTAGAGCGATTAAAGAAGTTAAACGTCAGTATAAACGTAGGGAAGTGTCAAGTGATTAATGAAGTGAAGGGTAAAATATAAGGGTAGAAAAAAGGTAAGTAAAAGTTAAAAGAAGTGAAAGGAAAATAAAAGTGTATGGAATTGTAGAGCGATTAAAGAAGTTAAACGTCAGTATAAACGTAGGAAAGTGTCAAGTGATTAATGAAGTGAAGGGTAAAATATAAGTGTAGAAAAAAGGTAAGTAAAAGTTAAAAGAAGTGAAAGGAAAATAAAAGTGTATGGAATTGTAGAGCGATTAAAGAAGTTAAACGTCAGTATAAACGTAGGGAAGTGTCAAGTGATTAATGAAGTGAAGGGTAAAATATAAGGGTAGAAAAAAGGTAAGTAAAAGAAGTGAAATGAAAATAAAAGTGTATGGAATTGTAGAGCGATTAAAGAAGTTAAACGTCAGTATAAACGTAGGAAAGTGTCAAGCGATTAATGAAGTGAAGGGTAAAATGTAAGTGTGAAGTGTGTAAAGATGTTAAATGTCAGTATAAGCGCAAGGAAGTGTAAGGTGATTAAGGAAGTGAAAGATCAGTATAAGTCTAACGAAATGAAAAATGATTAGAGAAGTGAAAGGAAGTGTAAAGCTATGAATGAAGTGAAAGCGAGCTATAAGTCTAAGGATGGGTAACGTCATTAAAGAAATGACATATATATTTAAGGAATATGCAAGGAAATGTGAGTTCATTATGGAAGTGAAGGGCAATGTTTTTTTTAATCCTTTCGCCCCACGAAGACGCAGAAATTTGCGAAGATCAATCAAGAAACGGGCTTCAAAAAGACATAACGATAGAAGATGACTTTTCATATAATTTTTTGTAGATTGTAGTTAACAGGGAAGCAAGAAATCAAGATGGATTTCCACAAAGGAGAAGTGCGAGAAAAGAAACTATTAGAATAGAAGTTGCGGTTGTTTCTTGCTAGTTCAATCGTAAAACGATGAGATGCAGTTGGCAATCAAGCTTAAATGCGCGCAGTGCAGGCTCTAAGGGGAAAAAAGTTGATCAGAAAGGTTGCCATGAAAATATTTGTAGAAAAGAAGCTACGTTACGTCAAACTGACTGAAGTGAAGATTCCCAGTCAGGATCGATTCTATTAGAAATCTTTCTTTGAATATATTCCAAGAATCTCGAGATATGGAGCAGGAGAAACCAGATATGACATCAGTATTCAATGCACTGAAGAATGGTAAATTTATTACGGATTCTGACGGCAAAAGTCTTCTAGTCCTTCCCCTTCACATATGAGCAGAAAAAGACTCAGGAGTGTTACTCGTTTTTTTGTCTGCCATGCTGATGGCAGAGAAAAAAAAAGCTTCTCTTGGGTGACTAAATGAAACCAATTTTGTGTTGGAAGTGTAATTGTAAGTGCAAGAAAGTCCAAGGCGATAAATGATGTGGAAGTTAAGTGTATTAAATAAGTGTAAGGAAGTGTAGGGGCCACAGCTCGTATTGAGGAATCAGCGAGTCAAGTTCGAATTCAAATCGAATCCATTATATTCACTTACGTATTAATACCCTTGGAAAAAGTATGAATCCTCTTCTTCTCCTCCACCCCAGCTATGGGTAAATAGAAGAACAGACCGGGTTCTATAGCCTTGAATGGCAACTAGTCTACCACAGAAAGAAATGGCAACCTTCTGCGGGAAAAAATCTGCCTCGTCAGTCATGTATCGAAAGATACATGATCAACTAAGCGTGTATCCTGCATGGCACATAACTGACTGAAGGAAGTGTAAGGCGATGAAGGAAGCGTGTGATTATGAAGGAGATGTTGTATGAGTGTACCCTAAGCGTAATCGTAAGGTAGTTTATGGCGATGAAGGGAATATAGCTTAATTTTAAGGTAAGTGTAACTGTAAGGAAAGTGTAAAGTGACGAAATACGTATGAGGTAATTGTGAATATGAGGTAGGAAATGAAGAAACCGTGCGCGATGGATGATATCCCTCCAGAGAAGGTCTATTTTCCTTTGGCTTTAATACAGATATACATCGAAAATAATCTGTAAATAATAATGAGTACATTGAAAGCAATATACAAGGTAACCAAAAAAGTTCTGTCCGTTTTTTAATTAGTCATTGAATGAAATTGAAATATATACGAAATGCGTGTAGCAATTGTTTTCAAATTCGGACAGCCGGAAGTAGGAACATCAGACGTTATAAAAACACGGGCAGCTGTGAGAAGGATGGAAGTGTCTAGAGATCTCGTTCGGGGCTGTTTGCTTTACGACTTCAAAGTGGGCTTATCAGCAGCTGCATCAAGTCGCCGCATATCTCAAGCGTTTGGGGATAGTGCTGTGGATGAACGTAATGCAAGGCGTTGGTTTCGAAAATTCAAGTCGGGAGATTTGTCTCTCCATAATGAGCCTCGCAGTGGACAACTACAGGTCTTGAATGACGGAGTCCTGAAGGCGGCCATTGAAGAGGACAGTAGTCTAACGTGTGGTGAACTTGCAAGACAGTTCAATGTTTCCGATGAAACAGTTAGACTTCACCTGCACCGCCTAGGTAAGACGTACAAACTGAGCTAGTGGGTTCCGCAAACGCTGTTGGAGGTCCACAAGGGACAACGAGTGGCAGCCTGCGTATCGCTGCTTTCTCGCCACCGTACCGCATCCTTATTCAATCGAGTGCTTACCAGTGATAAAAAGTGGGTTCTGTATGAAACTCCCAAGCGTTCTAGACATTGGTTGTCTCCTCAGGATGTTGTCCCTCACACCGCAAGACCACCTATGCACCCACGTAAGATTATGCTTTGTGTCTGGTGGACTGGTCAAGTGGTTCATTATGAACTGCTACCAATAGGCCAAACGGTCACTGGAGACCTATACTTGCAGCAATTGAAACGTGTGCAACAGGCATTGCGCCAGAAGGATCCAGCACTGGTGAATCGCAAAGATGTGCTTTTCCTCCATGACAACGCCAGGCCGCATGTCGCGCGAGTGGTCAGGGATACCATACAGCAACTTGGGCGGGAGACTTTGTGCCATCCACCTTATTCACCTGACCTTGCGCCATCCGATTACCACCTCTTCCACTCCCTGGATAATCATCTTCGTGGGAAATCCTTCACCAATGAAGTAGATTTTCCCAAAGCCCTCACGGACTTCTTCAAGTGCATTGAACAGCTGGAGACACGTTGGCAAAAGGTGCTGGATGCCGATTACTTCGAAGACTAAATATAAGTTACACGTACTGTGAAGCGTTTTCTTTTTTTCCTTTAAAAACGGACAGAACGTTTTTGGTTACCTTGTATCACCGATGTTATTATATATAAAAATATATTAGAGGTATTTTATTAATATCATTTAATCTGCTGTCTTTATTTCTTTTTTCGGCAAGTTGGACAATAGTCAGCTTTTCAAACATAGAGGATTATTATTTTGTGAAACTGATATATTCCGGGTTGCGTCTTGTACCATTCACAAATATCTTGTCCAAGAAGTTTATCATTCAGAACCGAATTTAAAATAACTGATTGCATTTATCTTGACATCATCAGCAACTTTGAAGGCGTCACTCACCTTACTGCCTACAGTGTTATCTCGAAATGTTACTCAGTGTTTTTTTGCTGTCTTCTATGTCAAATTTGGTGACAGTTTCATGAGAATCGAAGCCTCTTCGCCAAAATCAAATTAATCTCGACATTCCTCACAAAAGTTGCAGTTTTACATTATATGAAAAGATTATTTAACTTTTTAAATAAAATTTTTTGGCCCTACGTCGATGTTTCTTAGACAAATTTCCAGTCTTCAGGGATAGTGATTTTGAACGGCATTTCAATTTTTTTTTTTCCAATTTTTTCACTTTCTTTTGTTAAATTGAAAAAAATTAGAAATACCGTCTAAAATCACAACCTCTGAATACTGGAAATTTTACCAAGAAACTTCGATGTCGGGATAAAAATTTGATATTTAAAAAGTTAAGTAATCTTTTCATATAATATCATTAACACTATTTTTAATATTATTTTTTAATATTGAGCACTGTATATAAAAATATCTGCTGTTTCTTGAATCTTAAGATTATATATATATATATATATATATATATATATATATATATATATATATATATAATGAAATGGATTAAGTCCGATAATTATTTAATGTATTTTCTGTTCTTTATTTTTATAGATACAGTTTATTTAGGTAAATGCTCTGTTTTTAATTAATCATTGTTAATTACTTTTACTGGCCTGAATGTTCAAAAAACTTTGCAGAAAATATGTGTTCTCCGATAGGAAACGAACCTCTCTTCCTCTACGGAAATTGTCATTCGATCTGACGTACTGTACTATTTAGCTACAGAGAAGCGTTTGGTTATCGAAGTCCAAATTCAAATGTAATTAATACGAGAATACTTAATAAATAGAATATATACAGGGTGTCCTAAAACATTAGACATCATTTCCCGGGCCAATAATTTTGGCAATTCTTGTTGAAATAACCTCAAATTCTCAGAGAACGCATAGAAACAGATCAGATTTTATATTTAATGTTTTATTTTGGTTCTGTTTTCAGGTTGAGCCATGCCGTTCACTCCCAAAGAGAAGTCATTTTGCATCTGAGAATATGCTCGCACCCAATCACCCAAGACTGTGCAGGCGTGCCTTCGATGCAAAATTTGGAAAAACTTCAACTGGCAAACAAATTTGGACTTGGTACCAAAACATTTCAAAAGGAAGGCTGTTTATGCAGGACTAAAGGATCTGGTAGACCATCATCAAAATAAGCGTGTTTGACAAGAGCTTAACTACTGACTTGACGTGTGCCGTGTCACAGGCGGTGTACATGAAGACTTATGAAATCGGTTCCATAATAAACCTATGGTGTTCAACACCTAAACTGTTCAATTTCATTGAGCTAGACTTGGTAGTTTTCAAGATAATTGCTTTAAAAATTATGTCAATTTTTAGATTCCTCCTCTCTCTCTCTCTCTCTATATATATATATATATATATATATATATATAGAGAGAGAGAGAGAGAGTCCATACGTGCTAATACCCTTGGGAAAGGTATGTATCCTCTTCATCTCCCTTCAGATATGGGTAAAATAGCAGGACAGACTGGGTTATAGCCTTGGGGGGCAACTGGTCTAGGAGAAGGACAACTCTGAATTCAAAACCTGCGGAGGGTCGTTTGGGAACCTTGTGGCATGCATTCGGTGCACCAGGTTTCTGTATTCGTCCCTCCAAAAAGTGTGGCTGGTCCTGCACGAGGCCTTCACCACAATAATCAAATCTCATGTGCCGGTGTCGGGATGTCGGTTTCCTGGGGACTTATCGGCCTGACCCTCATACGTCGAACGCGACGTGAGAGTCGATTATATATATATATATATCGAGAGAGAGAGAGTCCATAAAGTTCGTGTGCACTTTAAAATAATTATAACTTTATTTATATTTGCGATAGAAATAATCTGTAAAAAATGTTATAAAGTTTAATGTACCTAGTTTTAAGTATAGCTAAAATAACTAATGTGATTTCAGGCATTACTGTAAATCAGTTTTCAAATGTTTTTCGTGAACTGCAAAATCGTATTACCCTTTGTATTGCTAATGATGGAGGACATGTGGAAACTTAAATAAAATTTCAATATAACGTTAAGAAATATAGATTTACTACTTTTTAATCCTTTTTACAAATTATTTCTATCGCAAATACAAAAAAAGTTATAACGTTTTTAAAATGCACACGAACTTTATGGACACCCTATATATATATATATATATATATATATATATATATATATATATATATATATATATATATGACATTGTCAACCGTTTGCATTAAAGGCATAAAAGAAAATAATGGTAATGAACAGAGACGGATATGCAACGTAATTGGCCCTGATCTGGCATCTCGTCTGCAGTTGCTCTCTCACAGACGCGCCGTCGCCTCTCTCTGTCTTTTTCTACAAATATTTTCATGTTAATTGCTCTAATGAACTGCTTTCCCAGACTTCATGAATTCAAGCGCCCTACGAGGTTGGCATCCTGCTCTCACCCTTTCACTGTCGAAAATTAAATATAGCCGTATCTTCTACTCCAATAGCTTCATATCTCGCACCCCTCGCCTGTGGAACTCCCTTCCCTCTTCCTGTTTCCCTGACAGCTATAATCTCTAACTATTCAAATGTAATGTCAATTGGCATATTCAGTTGCCTTGATCTATCCACTATCCTTTTCCTTTCCTCTATCACTCCTATCTGCTCTCGCTCCAAATCTTCTGTAACCCCTTAAGTACTAGTGGCTTCCTGCCTTGCTTGGGGTGAATCGATTAAAAAAATATCATCAATACACGGAAGGTTATTCGTAAGTATGAACAGATTTTGTTAAAAATTATCAGACATAATGTCTATAATTTATTCAAGCAGACATGCCTAAAAGATATATATATATATATATATATATATATATATATATATATATATATATATATATATATATTTTTGTGTGTGTATGTGTGTGCAAATATATATAAAATAGGAAAGAACCCTTAGGTAAATAATCAGAGAGTTCTTTAGTATTTTTTTTATATATATATATATATATATATATATATATATATATATATATATATATATATTTATGGAAAGATCGATAGACCGAAAGGTAGATTTAATAGGCGGGTTAATAAAAAAAATGATATTTTTTATAGATTAACATTTTGACTGAACTGAAGCACGAAGGGATGGATTTAATTCCGAAATTTTTGAACACGCCTCCATTCTTTTTCAACGATACAAGGAATAAACTAAGAAGCGGAACTTATACATATATTTCGTCAGCCTCGTTTTTCCTTTGTGACATTTATTTCAAGATGGTGTTTTCTTTGCTTTCCTGTCTGTAGCTGACATTCTTAATGTTTCACAATTTTCTTTTACAATCGCAATAGCAGCCACTCCAAATCTTTACTTCCTGGTCAATCCACTTTTCCAGCTTATTAAATCAGTCATTTATTTTTTTTTTTTGTCGAATCTTTCCGCTTCATCAAAGAACCACCGTTCTTTGATCTTCGTCGTATGCTGCCAAATTTTCAATTTCTTCTTTGACTCGTCGGCGATCTCTGTTCAACTTTTTCCCCAATGTCTAACATTTTGTTCATATCAGTCGCTTTTCAATAATTTCATTCTCTTCGGAATTAGTTCTTTCTTATAACCCATGGCAATCTTTAAATATCTGAAAGAATATCTATCAGTCACTAAATTGTTTTATGTTTTTTTCTCAGCTCACAGTAATCTACCTGAACTGTTAACCCCTCCACACACACACCAAGATGATAACTGCTTTCATTTAACCACCACAGAGAACCTTTTCTGCCTGCCATCAGGAGTGGAAAACACTACGCCATCTTGGTCTCACGATTTCCATTGACTTGTCAAGTGGAGTGATTACATAGAATCTTTTACTTTGTATACTGCATGAAATGATGGCTGTGTCGTGTCACGAAAAATTTTCTCATCAGAATCGATCTTGCACATTTACAAATCTACCATTCGTCCGTGCATTGAATACTGCTGTCATCTGATCTGGTGTTCCTGTCATGTATCTCAAGATTCTTGGTAAAATCCAAATAATGGTCTGTAAAGTAATCAATCCAGACCAGGCCTCTCGACTTCAGTCAGTCACATGACGTGGTTTCTCGCTGTCTTCTCTACAAATATTTTCATGGAAACAGCTCGTCATTTTTCCCTTGAAATAGCTAAATGCAAACGCATCTACATCAGTTTTCTTTTCTCACACTTCATTCTACTTGCTTCTATGATAACTATAATTTAAATTAACAAAATTTAAATGCAACGACAATCACCATCTTCTATCTTCTTGAATCCCGTCCATCTTTTTCTTTTCCTCAATCATCCATAGTCTTTTCTCTGACCTTCACTCTATGTAACACCCTGCGTATCGATAGCATACCCGTCTTGCTTCGGCGAAAGGATAAAAAAAAACTTATAAAAAAACGAAACTTATAAACCGAAATTCAAGTGGTATACTTATTTTATGAAATAAGTATATTTTAATATTTTTGAGGGGGGGGGGTTACTGGACACGAACATCGATGAAGACTCCACCAGCTGCTATCACATCCATTTTATTCAAGACCGTTCAAGCTTTAGATATGCAAATTTTCACATCCTTTTTACTAGAATTTATCTCCCTTCATTGGTATGTAAAAGATTCGACAGATTTTATTGATTCCCCTAAGACAATTTGTACTGAGCTTTGCTGGTTAAAGTCTGTGGATTTAGTTTTAGAAGCCTTGGCATAAAGTCCAACATAGCCGTCAGCATTTTCTAGATGATGTAGAATTAGTGATTGTGCATAGTCAACTTTTTGAAAGGATATAGACTTATTTTTGTTGAATATTATTACTCATCGGTTTGTTTCAGGGAAGTGCTTTTCTATTATGTTTAGTAATCTCCTTCCTATGTTTGTGTCATGGGTCCTTACTTATAACTACAGAATGAACTCTTCCTAACACTATGTATACTACGCCTCTCAAGAGAGAAGGACGAATCGAGCCGAGCTTCTCGGCTTGACAGTCGAACTCTCTGCCTCTGAGCAGAGAGGAACCCGGACGATGCTCCGTCGAAGGGCAGAGTCTCGTTCGGGGAGGTTGACCAACCCGATCCCGTTTATATGGGTTCTACGGGCAGTTTTTGGCCGAACCTACGGGTTCGGGAAACCCACGTTAAACTCGGCCTTGTGCCACATGCAACCCTCGTTTAAATACCGAATCAAGGCGAGCTTCTCGGCTTGACGGTCGAAATCTGTGCCTCTGAACAGAGAGGAATCCGGACGAGGCTCCGCCGAAGGGCAGAATCTCGTTCGGGGAGGTTGACTAACCCAATGCCGTTTATACGGGTTCTACGGGCATTTTTTGGCCGAACCTACAGGCTCGGGAAACCCACGTTAAACTCGGTCTTGTGCCATATGCAACCCTCGTGGGGTGGGGTGGGGGCTAGATGCCGAATAAAGCCGAGGCTTCTTGGCTTGACGGTCGAACTCTCTTGCCTCTGAGCAGAGAGGAACCCGGACGAGGCTCCGCCGAAGAGTAAAGTCACGTTCGGGGAGGTTGACCAACCCGATCCCGTTTATACGGGTTCTACGGGCATTTTTGGCCCGAGCCTACGGGCTCGGGAAACCCACGTTGAACTCGGCCTTGTGCCACATGCATCCCTCGTGGTGGGGGCTAGATACCGAATCGAGTCGAGCCGATAGTAGTTCACTCCAAAGCAGACTGACAGTCATACTAACACCTTCCACATCTTGTATTATTATTTCGTGTAATATACCTTCGTTATTTCTACTCTTGTGTTCGTGTTGTTCTTCCTTGGTCTTAACTTGGACCATAACAGTTTGTTTTGACGGTTTTGTTGTATGGTGGGTTAAACCAGATAATGTTTTTTTTCTGTTTTTACGTTTCGGTTGTGGAGATGAGTATCGTAGTTGTGTGTATCCACTGTCTTTTAGTGCCTCGTCGTATGGTGTGTTTTTTGTTATTGAAAATGTCTATGTTTGATGATTCATAAATTTAATAGAAAAGCACTTCCCTGAAACAAACCGATTAGCAAAAATATTTGACAGAAATAACGTTAAAATCAGTTATAGCTTCCCCAAAAATATAACACAAATAATAAAAAGCCACAACCAAAAAGCAATAATCTGCAACCAAGGAATCTCAATGCAACTGCAGAAAATAAAATATGTCCACTCCAAGCAAAGTGCCAACAAACGAATATATGTAAAGCCAAGGTAACTGCAAACAACAGCACAATGTACTATATCGGTGCCACTGAGGGACCATTCAAGAAAAGAAAAAACAACCTTTCATTCTCCAACAGAAAATACTCAAACAGCACTACACTATCCACATAAATATGGCATCTAAAAGACAGAAATATCACACCAAGAATAAGCTGGAAAGTATTGAATAACCGCACCTGCCTACAACAACATTACATTGAAATGCCTATTTTGCCTACACGAAACAGTAGCAATAATTTCTCATACCCCAAAAAAGAAATCACTAAACATAAGATCAGAAATAATTTCTAAATGCAGACATGAAAACAAATACCTATTATCACAATTTATGCCAAACGGATAAAAAAAAACAACAACCAACATTACTACATAAACCACCATTGACATATGAACATGGAAAGGGAAACCACTGACACCATAACGCCATCAATTATTTTCTAGTTCAAACTACCATCATAAGAATTATAATTATATAATTATTGCTATTACCATTCCACCACCATTACTACAGTAATTATTTGTTGCTACAATTGTTATTATATCATTACACGCTCCCCACACCATTACTACCGCATCACAATTACAATTGCCATATTAGTCTACAATTGGTAATGAACCACAATTGCCATTACGTATTAGTCCACAATTTTCTTACTCCCCCCCGAGCACAATTAATACCACCGCATAAATACTAATAAATATTACAAATTGGATTTTCTACAATTTACATATGCGCAATTGCCAAAAACAAGTAAATAACAGGCTATAAAATAATTACAAAACAGTATTAAAAAATTAAAAATAATAGCAATTTTTATCTACCATAGTCTTACAGAGACCCCGTCATACGTATATACGTGTGTGTGAGAAAACATTATTCACACCGCAACAGACGAAAGATGTTCGCTACACAATCTAACATTGAATACAGTGACCAAATGCGTACACAACGACACATGGATGCGCATATATGACCGGTCCCACACTGTTCAGATATGTTTACCTTTGTGTGAGCTCCAATGAGTTAGTGTGTGTGTATGTGAGTGATCGTATGTGTATGTATGTTTGTGTAAGTATGAGTGGCGTACTCGATGACAATTTCTCCTCCCACTTCCATAAAAACACCGATAAACGCAACCATATATAAATCCAAAATTTAAAAATTAATCAGTTTGTCTGAAGATCGCAAATAGCGTGAAACCCAGGGTCATAAACTCACATCATCCAACTATATATATATATATCGTAAAGAGTAGTGAGTTCGATCGTCACTGACTGTCCCATAATTTGGGCCTTGTACCACATCTAAGCTACGCTTGGAAAATCACTATATATATGTATATTATGTGTGTGTGTGTGAAAAATGCGTGTATATAAATATAAATAAATACATATATATATAATTATTTATATATTATATGCGCGGTACTTATTAGAAAGCGCTCAATATCAGAGATAGAGCTAACATATTTGGTTGAATTGATGTGAGTTTGTGACCCTGGGTTTCACGCTTTTGCGATCGTCAGACAAACTGATTAATTTTTTAAAATATATATGTATGAGTCCCGACGGACAAGCAAGTGTGTATGTATGTCTGCGTACCTCATCTGATGTACGGACATGCATCTATGTTTGCGTTAGCACGATGACATCACGACGACGATTCCCTCCCCACTCACATAATAACACCAATACACGCAATCTACATAAGCTCAAATTTTAAAAATTAATCAGTTTGTCTGACGACCGCAAAAGCGTGAAACCCAGGGTCACAAACTCACATCAATCCAACCAAATATATATATATATATATATATATATATATATATATATATAGGATGGGGCAGAGAAAAATTCGCATCAACATAAATTTTAGCCTCAGAAAATATTTATTGACATCAATGTGTTCGTATTGAATTAACATTTGACAAAATCGTGTGGAAAACAACATTCCTCATGAGGTTGTCTTTTGCATCAAAAATTGCTTCAATCTGACGTGCGAAGATAAGCCGCCGCACCTTGTACCGCTATTCTCAACGGTTGCGCAATGACTACTTTGTAAGGGTGAAAATTCACTTCTTCATGCAAAATCACCGAACGATTATCGAGGCCAACTTCAATAGCATGCCTCCGAGCAAAGCGATACGGACTGAGCAGCAAAGCTTCTCTGACTCGTTCCGCATTCTCCCGGGTACGTGCCGTTCATGGGGCCCCCACCTTAGCGGACGAAGTGCCTGAAACCAACATGTGTGTTACGAGTGAGAAAAGCCCGATGTCGGTGAATGCTGAATCGGCGACGAACCTCACGCTGAACTGCTGGGACAGACTCGTTATTCTACACGAACCAGTCGTAGGCGAATACGCGGTGCTCTATCGTCCACAGCGCCAGGACTTAAACTGAAAAGAAAAAAACTAAGACACCACGGGCCGAATGTTACCTGAGGCTGAGTAATAGCCATTTCAAAAACGTCCGTCTTCTCTGCTTCACCACACACACACAAACGCACACTCAAATATATATATATATATATATATATATATATATATATATATATATATATATATATATATAAATATTTAATTTAATTTAATTTAAAAAAAAAACCACTTTAATGTTCCATTAGTTATAATTTATTTCACCAGAGAATTTTATTTTTCTCTGGATCTTCAGACTTCAGTTAATTTTATTTTTCTCTGGATTTTTTATTATATATATATATATATATATATATATATATATATATATATATATATATATATATATAACAAGCTGGCTTCACGCTATGCTATCTTCTTTTCGCAAATTCTTATCTCTTGAAGGATGGACGTTCCGATTGTCTATTTATTCTAATTGGGCTAATTATCTTCCATTCATTGCTTCCTTATTCGAAAATAGAATTAAAATTAATGACGGGGGTACTTTTCCCTCATAAAATAATTATATCAATGGCTAATTACTATTTAGTTGATAATTGCTTCCCTCACTTACAGTAAAAGAATAGGAAATTTGAATAACGTTTAAAGGACTAGAAAATAAGTTTAATTTTCGTCATTTATTTATTTATTTATTTATGACATGACGTCTAGTATTTGAGATTTCAATATTAGTTTTGTCCTAGAAATTTATATGATTATTCCACCTATTTATCGAAGTGATTGGTCAATAAAAGATAGGCTACTCATAAATCAACTCATAAACACATAAATCAATCAGATCATTTAAACCATGAACACATAAATCAATCAAATCATTCAAATCATAAACACATAAATCAATGGTTTTGAAAATCATGAAAATGGCGGACTCGAGTGATTTCAGTAATGAGTAAACAAAGAGGAATACATTCAAATAAATATCATTATGGGTCGGTCAAAATATGATTTCTGTTATTCTCACTAATGTAAAAATGGTAGAAGTACACAAACGTATAAACTCTCAGGATTCCAAATCTGTTCTTCAATGTAGTCTCTTTCCTTGTCAATCGTGTTACGAAAGTCGGTTATTAAAAATGTCAGTTTTTCTTTAAAAACAATAGTTTAAAAAAGGTGGTTTTAATATGAATATATGTTTTTCCGCCAAGTGTATAAATAGCAGTGTCAGGCTGCTGACTAAAGTGATTATTGAGTAACTATTGAGTGGAACTATCCAGTTGAATTAGTGTGAATTATTGTGTGTTGATGATTTGGGTTTTGATTTAGAATTTACAGGACATTAAGTTGAGCTTCGCTTCTAACTAGGTATTCACTGAAATGGTTAGTTATTTTTGATTGACTTTACTTCTTTGTTCTTATTTGCTGTTGTAATTAAATATTGTTTTATCTTAACAATGAAGTCTTGGGTTATATTTAATTATTTACGGCCACCATACATCACAAAAAAAGATTAGAATTTTTCCGTTAATATAAAGCTCGCCATTGCAAAAATATTAATTGATCATGGATACGTTTTAAATGGTTAAGATTAATTATAATTACTTTAAAAAAATCAATTTCGCATATTTATAGGGGAAAAACTCGATGGGGTGTAATTTTACACAAGACTGAGAAATTTAAAACTAAGTTAAAATATTTCTTCCTTCTGTCAATTTTATGATGTATGTTACATTATATTGTTTAATTATGGAATGCAGAAAAATAGAAACAGTCCTCAACTTACGACAGAATTCCGTTCTTACGATGCGTTTTAACGCGATTTTCCGTGAATAGGCACGTACGTCTGTTACCTATAACAGCGTAATAGAAAAATAAAAATCTAGAACATAACATATTTCTGTGACATATGCTAACATGGGTAGGACTAAAAATACACATGGAGGGCAGAAATATAATATATATAATGAAATGAAAAAATATATATAAATGTGAAATTAAATTGTTTTAAACTGTTATGTTTATTGTCAGTGATGTCATTGGCTCTCGGTAGGTGAGATGACGAAGTATAAGATCGATCTCTCTTGCAATACTTGGAAGCTGCAGCAAATCTAGGGAAGAAAGAAAAACAAACGTATTTTTTGCCCCGTCGTATGTACGAGGCAAACGCCATAAAACGAAACAAGATTAATGGAAGTTGCGTCATAACGATGAATCGCCGTAGATCAGCATCGACGTAACCAGGTAACCTATCGCATTTACATTAATTGGGTTTTTTTTTTAATTTAAGCCTTTTTTAAAAATTTAACTAACGCATAATCCATTTTAATCTGATATAAAATTAAATCTGAATTTTATAAACTTTCGTCGTCGTTTGCGGAACTCATTGGTCAGTATTGAGCATCGACATTTCCTTCTGTGTGAAATGAGTTCTGTGTTTGATCTAAATAGAAGACAGCAACCAGTGGATGGTAAGGTAAGAGGTTTCACAGATTGAGGATCTCTGGCTTTTCTTTGAGCTCTTTTGGTCGCTTTAATTTCTCTTCTGGTGTTTTCGAACGATGTTTTCTTTCGTGGACTGAAATTGGTTCTTTCAGCAGCTTCCGTCTCCCAATGAACCGCATCGGTTTCTGTCATCCGACAGGTGTTCTTAAGCTGAACCTTGAATCGGCGAGATGGATCTCCACGTACCCTCTTGCCAGATGCGAGAAGATTCGTTTGGGTAGGCGAATCAGGATGATTTCTAGACTCTGCGCGGAGGAGAACTTCGTTGTTTGTGATCCGGTCCTGTCTCGTGTTCTGTAGGCAGTTTCATTTCATGGGATCTTTCAACTTTGCGGGTACCTCTCCAGTAGGGTACCCAAGTCTCAAAGGTGTACAGAAGAATCGAGAGTACAACAGCTCTGTAGGCCACGAGATTGGTGCTTTGTGTTAGTCCGATTTTTATTTTATCAGGTTTTTTTATCAATTAATAGTTTAGATGTCAAAAATGTAGTATAACTGAATGCTAAATTTATACCCTGAAAAGTCGTCCTACCGTAGTGTGTGCTTATCAAGTCTTTCGGAATCTAATGAGTTTGATCTGACTCTCCCGAAAGTTTTAGTGAGTATCCTTCAATGGTAAACGTGCTGGTCATTTAAAACAGAGGATATATTAAAATTTAATTATTTTACTATCTGTCTATATTTCTGAGATGGGGTATTATGTACATTATTTACATTATTCGGACTATATTCCTCATCTTTGTCGCCATATTTATCACAACGTTTCGGCTGTTGTACGCTCCGACCTTCTTCAGATGGTTGGGATGTCGAACTGAACCCTTTATTTCGCTCACCGGGGTAGACTGTTCTAGTCCAATATGCCATGTCTAATGGATGTCAGTTATCAGTTATCTCCTCTTAATTTCTGAGATGAGGTATTATGTACACTATTTACATTATTCGGACTATTGTCCTCATCTTTGTCGCCATATTTATCACATCGTTTCGGCCGTTGTACGCTCCGACCTTCTTCAGGTGGCTGGGATGTAGAACTGCACCCTTTATTTCGCTCACTGGTGTGGACTGTTCTCGTTCCACGTGCCATGTTTAATGGATGTCAGTAAGCAGTTATCTTCTGTTAATTCCCCTCTGAATGTTCTCCACTGCCTGAACTCAAACTCTTTGTGTTCCTGTCACTGGATCTAACTAACGCCTTTATCCACTGCGCCGTCAAACATGAAGACAATAGTCCGAATAATGTAAATAATGATTATTTTAATCGGTTAATTACATAGTTTGGGCACAAGGCTTCGAGTCTTGCGCATTTTTAGGTTCGCTTTTGCGTAATATGTAACGTTTATTTACAGTCTTTTAAATCATAGTTTCATTGTTGATATACTGGCAGGATAACAGATAGCGATTATTATGTGGAATAGTTGAGTCTACTTCAAATTTTATATAGTTAGTATCTTCAATTTTAAACGTGCATTTTTTCATATATTACACACATGCCAGTGGGTAATATATGGATCCATTTTTCTTCCTAGCTACGGGTAGAATTGCAAGAGAGACTGGGTTATGCAGCCTTGGGCGGTTTTCACTCACTAAGAAGGAAAATTCTGAATTCCAACCCGTTGAGAAAAATCTCACAGCAATTCCGAAATAATAGGGGAAAAGAATAAAAGAAGATGTTTAGCGCCACGATCATCTATAGCTTGAGTGAATAAGACAATTTCAAAAATTGTTTTCTAAAGCAATTTATTGCTCTTCGTAGAAAATGTTATTTGTGGCATGCAAAATTATGATTAAAGCCTTCACTAGGATTCAAGCGTAGGATGTCGACAACGTAGATAAACGAATCTCCAGCTAAATATACTGATAGATAGATAGATAGATAGATAGATAGATAGATAGATATGAAGAGTTTGAGATACATAATTCACATAGATAGATAGATAGATAGATAGATAGATAGATATGAAGAGTTTGAGATACATAATTCACATAGATAGATAGATAGATAGATAGATAGATAGATAGATAGATAGATAGATAGATAGGAACAATCTGAAATACATAATACACAAAAATAGATAGATAGATTGATAGATAGATATGAACAATCTGAGATACATAATACACATAGATAGATAGATAGATAGATAGATAGATAGATAGATAGATATGAACAGATTAAAGTTAGGTGGAGAATGAGATAGATATATATATATATATATATATATATATATATATATATATATATATATATAGATAGATAGATAGATAGATAGATAGATAGATAGATAACCCTAAAATTACTCTAGGAGTTTTTGTTTGTTTTTTCTCGCCTTAGAAATTATCCGCTATGTATTGATTGGTAGAACGCAGGTTAACTTTGATTTCAGACGAAAAATTTTGACACAGGAATCGTCCAATCTCCTTATCCAGTAACAAATATCTACCGACGAGTTTGCGTGCCAAATCTGATGTATAAATCGCGACAAAATACTTTTTTTCAAAGAATAGAATAAGAAGGCCTTCTTCTCACACGAAGAGAGAAAATTGTTCGGCTTTGCTCCTCATTTGGCGCTTAGGGAAGAATTATTTGATCTTTTGTCACAAAGCCAAGTAAACTGAGACATGATCGCCAAAGTAACTCTTAACACGAGATTCGGTGCGTGCCATCTGGGAAGATATCAAAAACGGGTGAGTAATCCGTTAGGTATCACGCCAAATCCAGATGGTAGCCCCCTTTCGTTATACGAACAGAACATTCGCGAATGCTTGGCGAATTGATGTGACGAAATTAGAAAGTCTCGCGTGAAGAGATTCACTGTTGAGCGGAGAGCCTCACCTTGGTATTTAACAAATGAGAGAGAGAGGGGGGTGTCAGAGCGTGTCAGAGGGAGATTTGGTTTTTGCTCAGATACGCAGACACTGCACACGCGCAGAATGATAGGCTTCAATTCGAATCCAAACTCTTCACGCTTTGTAGACTCATACAAACAGTTCGCATGAGAAGATTGTGCTGTCACGCCCACTTGAAAATTACGGCATTTCAATTGTCTCTTGTAGCCTGAAGTTCTCTGGAATACAGAGCGAGAAGAGAGATAGATATGAATAGAATGAAATAGATAGATAGATAGATAGATAGATAGATAGATAGATAGATAGATAGAAACAGAATGATATAAATTATCTTTCTCTTGAATATTACGGCATTTCAATTGTCTCTTGTAGCCTGAAGGTCTCAGGGATACAGAGCAAAATAGAAAGAAAGAAAGAAAGAAAGAAAGAAAGAGAATGATATAAATACTTTTACTCTTGAAAATTACTGTATTTCAATTGTCACTTATAGCCTGGAGCTCCCAATGAATACATAAGCAAGAAGATAGATAGAAAGATAGATAAATAGAAAGAAAGAAAGAAGGAAAGAGAGAAAGAAAGAAAGAAAGAAAGAAAGAAAGAAAGAAAATGAATGAATGATATACAATCTCTTTTTCTTGAAAATTAGGGTATTTCATTCGTCTTCTGTAACTCTATATCAGGGATACACAGCAAGATAGATATGAACAGACTCAGATCGATCGCTCGATCGATAGATAGATAGATGTGAATAGAATTAAATACATAGAGAGATATGAATAGAATTAGATATATAGACAAATAGATAGAAAGAAAGAAAGAAAGAAAGAATGATTGCCAACAAAGGCTGAGGGAGAGGAGATGTGTTCATATTTTCCTAGAATGGAATTCGAACCCGGCATGCCATATGCAAATGACACCGAGTTGATAGCAAAAACAGAAAGGACACTACTGGAACTGATATAAAAGTTAGTGACGGAAAAGTGAGAAAAACGCAATAAACATAAATTGTAAAATCACAGAACGACTTTCTTTTTTTTTTTTTTTTTTTTTTCAGAAAATGGAAAAACACAAGACACGATTTACTTTTGGATAAACCAAAATCAAGCAAATACAAAAATTTAAACATCTAGGAATTGTTTTAACATAATTCAGAAAATTTGAAACTGAAATCCGAAGGCAAATTTTGTTTGATTTGGTTTGTTGTGTTTTACAGAATATCAACCTCAATGGGTTATTTAATGCCAACAACTTTTTTTTTTTTAACAGGTAATATTTTGTTTCGTCAAAAATCTATTTCTGGTAATATTTTTCCCCTAAAATGTATAGCTGGCAATATTATTTTAAAAAATATATTGCTGGTAATATTTTGTTTTCAAAAACGTATTGCTGGTAATATTTTTTCAAAAATATATTGCTGATAATATTTTTTTCTTCCAAAATTTATTTCGGGTAATAATTTTTTATTTATAAACTTCAATCTTCAATGAATCTCGTACATTCATAACTGCTCTGGCGTATCAAATGTAAACAAATGACGTTTATAAGCAGTAAATTCGACCTTGTCTACCGAAAAGGTTCTTTGTAGCCTAGAGGTAAGGCACGTCAGCGTATATGACGGTTCCGAATAGGATGCAGGTTCGAATCCTGTCAAAGAACGAATATTTTCTATGAAAATTTCTCGGACATTTAGGCCGGTAAATGTTATTTAATACTGTTTATCATAAACAGAGCATTTGCTTAAATACTTGTATTTATAAAATAACAACGTTAAACATAAAAATGTCTTTAATAAATAAAGAAAATATTGCTGAATTGCATTGTAAGATCTCTCCTCCCATATTGTTGGACAATTTCCTCGTAAATGAAGAGAAGATATGAAGCAACCAAAAGAAAGAAAACATTGCCGAACTATGATGTAAGATCAACCCTCCTATGTGACAGAGAAATGCGGGATTGTCAAAATTGAAGAATTTTTTTTTCTTATTTTCATCAACGACCATCCCGATGTTGTCCATCATTCTACTTCAATAGAGGCGTCCCCCAGGGCTCTATCCTTGGACCCTACCTTCTTCATAATTTTCATCAACGACATTCGTGTCATCAGTTCTCATCCTGATATACTGATGCGATAACTATTTACTACCGTCATAAACCTAAGTCTAAAGAGTTTGATAAGGTTAATTCTATCTCAAAAATGACCTTCCATATGTTGTTAAGCGGTGCAAGAAATGGCTTGTTAATTTTAGCTCCTTGTAACCGAAACTGTTCTCTTTTAATCGTCTTTGATAACCATTTTAGTTCCCATCCTTATGACGGATGTTAATCTTCTGGTGAGAGTCCTTGCCCCTCCTTAGGCTAACTTTTCCTCTTGATATGAAATAGAACTCTCTCTTAATCGTCTTTGATAACCATTTTAGTTCCCATCCTTATGACGGATGTTAATCTTCTGGTGAGAGTCCTTGCCCTCCTTAGGCTAACTTTTCCTCTTGATATGAAATAGAACTCTCTCTTAATCGTCTTTGATAACCATTTTAGTTCCCATCCTTATGACGGATGTTAATCTTCTGGTGAGAGTCCTTGCCCCTCCTTAGGCTAACTTTTCCTCTTGATATGAAATAGAACTCTCTCTTAATCGTCTTTGATAACCATTTTAGCTCCTATCCTTATGACGGATGTTAATCTTCTGGTGAGAGTCCTTGCCCCTCCTTAGGCTAACTTTTCCTCCTGATATGAAGTAGAACTATTATATTGAAACAATAGCTAGCTCTGCTTCTAGATAAGTAAGGTCACTGTGTCTTGCTAGACGACTTTTCTCGCTCAAATCTCTTTTGCACATTTGCAAATCTACCATTTATCCATGCATTGAACATTATGTTGCTTCTACTGTGCATTTTGATATTCTTGATTAATTACAAAGAAGAATCTGCAATATTACCAGTCTTGATCTGGCATCTCGACTTCAGTCACTTTCACACAGCCGTAACATAGCTTCCCTGTGACATTTCTATATGTTCAGGGTATCTAGACATTTATAAGTTTACCATTCATCCGTGCCTTGAATATCATAACTTGGTCAGGTGAATCTGTTATGTATTTAGAGATTCTTTATAAAATACAAAGAACAATCTGAAATGTTATAGGTCTTGTAAGACTCAAACAGAAGTGACGTTCTGCAGAAGAATAATTAGAATGCCATGGATTGGAGATGTCTCTAATGAGGAAGTTTTAAAAAAGATGAAAGTATACTTATACTGAGAATCTGAAAGACACAGTTGAATGTTTTAAAACATATAATGAGGAAAGATGGCTTAGAATATTTAACACTCACAGAACTGATTCATGGCGACATTGGAGAGCGGAAAGCAACAGGTAACACACCTTTGCAAGTGATTGCCAGAACAGGGAACAGAGGTCGTTTGCTGCTGAATATAGACGTCGGTTCAATCTAGATAGATTAGCGGCGCTGACGGCATGTGAGAAAAAAGTCGATCGGGCAGTAAAAGCCGTGAGAGCGGGGACGTAGCTTTACCTAAGGCAGAGTTGGCCACCTTGCCTATCAAGAAGGATCAAGCTCTGGTTGTTAGACCTAGGTTAAAAATAATGTCTTCCGAGGCAATGAATATGGCGGCTGAATTTATGCAGAAGAAATTAGGAATGCATTTCGTCGACATTGCCGGATAATTGGATCGTGACTACAAACGCGGGCATATGTGAGGCTTTTCGTGACTACTTCCATGATCTGTTTACCAGATAGCCTAGTCTGATCACTGCTCAGTTCGATGCTTATTTAACCGACTTTCCCTGCCTCGAGGCAGCTGGGTGCGAAGGTCCCAACACAGAGTTGGAAATCCAGAAAGCGTTGAAGCAGGTTGGCCTGGAAAAATCTCCGGATTTAGATGGTCTTCTCTATGAACTGTTCTTGGGGCAGTCGTCCATTTTCGTTCATTTGCTGGCACTGATTTTCAACAAATGCTGACGCAGGGGTCTATACCTAAACGCTTCACCAGGGGTGTAATCAATTTGCTTCGCAAGGACAAAAACGTTAGGGATGGGATAGGTATAACTTTCAGCCTTTAACGATGATAAATATAGAGTTAAAGATTTTAGCCAAGATCTTAGCCAGCCGTTTGCAAGCTGCCCTCGATAATCTGATTGGCTCCGAACACACTGTGCTGTGAAGGTCAAGCCTATTCAGGACAACCTTCATATGGTATGCTTGATCATCGAGCAAATCGACAGTGAATCCGCCCTGATCAATTTAGATCAGTCCAAGACTTTCAATAGAACGGACCATCGATTTCTGCAGGCTGTCATTTCGGCGGACGGTTTGGGGCCGTACTTTCACTGCTGGATCCGATTTCTGTATGCTTTCCCCAGTTCGCTGGTGGAAATGAATGGGGTACGATCGGAGCCTTTCGTATTGTCTCGCTCCGTTCGTTGTCCGTTTTTGCCTTTGCTTTACGTTCTTGCTTTGGAATCTTTCTTTCGTAAGTTAAAAACGAATCCGGAATTTTTCTACTTGGTGCTACCACCTCGGCCAGGTACCCCCCCTATGCTGACGATGTTTCGGTTCATGTGTCGAGAAGAGCTGAGACTGACGAAGTCAGCAAAGAAATTAGCGGGTATGCGACGGTGACAAGGGCCAAGATCAACCGCGATAATGTGACAAGTGACAAGGGCCAAGATCAACCGCGATTTGTAACGGTGACAAGGGCCAAGATCAACCGCGATTTGAAACGGTGACAAGGGCCAAGATCAACCGCGATTTGAGGTTGGATGCGTGGAAGGAAGTTTCTCTTCCGGGACCTTTCCTCTGTACCGATGAGCCGCTCAAGATACTCGACGTCTGGTTTGGTCCCGATCTCTTGTTAGAAATTAACTGGTCGGAGGTGTAGGCGAAAGCAGAGATCGCAGTTGGACTGGGGTCCCGGAAGAATCTTTCCTTAAAGTGGAGGACGGAAGTATATGCCTCGCACATCTACTCGATTACCTTTACCTTTTCTCTGTACACCACTTCCGTTTACCACACTAGTTTCATTCGTAAGGCTCTTGTTCTCCTTCTTGTGGAGAGGCAAGTCCTCTAAGGTACCTCGGAAGATTATTTTACTTCCGCCTTTCTGAAGGCGGTCTGGGTTTGTCTAGCGTTAAGTCTCGACATCATACCCTTCGCATGACGTTCCTAGTTCGAATGTGTCGCGAATCGGATGAATAGGGCGAATTCTGGAAGGAAGACACCCGTAAGAATTTCTCCTCTCTGAGAAGTGTGCACTCGTGCAAGAATGAGGCCCCTCGTTTAGCCCGAGGTGAGTACTCCTCCTATTTTGAATGTCGTATAGAGCTGAAACACATCTTACGGATGTCGGGTGGCCTTTGTAACAACCAGGCTTTGTCTCGAAGGGCATTATATCAAGTGTTAGGGGATCTGTACGAGATGATCTGATTGACAAGCTCGCTCAGTATGACCGTGGGCTCCTCGGTTGAAATGCCTTAATAATGATGAAGTATAACTCACCTGGCTAGTCATTCGTAAGGCCATCTGGGTCGGCAAAATGCTTTGTTCGGCGGAAAGGATAAATCCCCAAAACAGCGTTCTTTGTGATGGGTCACGATTTGTTTCATTGCAGGCTCGTTGTCCCGTTGTGTAACGAAGGCATCATGGTTCGCATGTTGCGCGGAAAGTTCTTTGTCCTTGAGGCAAGGTCTGTCTGTAGGAATATGATACCTCCGAGGGATGAACTAGGTGTTATGAGAGTCTTGATTTGGACGATTTGTCACAAGGAATTCAATGGGGGTCAGAAGTTTACTACTTCCCAACTGATCTTAGACTTTTAAGCATCAGGTTAAAGTCAAGATTAGGACGGAAATGCAGCGGCTCCCTTCATTAGAATTTGGTAAAATGTGGGTGAATCTTGCCCGTTTGTGTCGAGTAAAAGCGGAAGACTTGAAGTGGCACTTTGATGCCGGTTAGGCATTAGGATGCTGCGCTGTGTTGAACAATTACAACCCCTTTCGAAATTATATTAGTTCAGGGTTGTTCTTTCTCTTTTAGCTTCTTCCGTTAAGTTAACCTTGACCCTTTTATTTATGTCCTTGTTTTCTTTACTTTAATTCTTCTTCCCTCCCCCGTTTAGGTGAGCAGAGACATCAGTTCTCTCGTGAACACAGGGTGCCTTTCGTTTTGGGTGTGATTTTCGTATCTGTTCTACTGTTTGAATGAGTCTGTCTTCAGTGAGTGCTTGGACGAATCAGTATTGTATATTATTAAAGTCCCGCATTGATTTCGTCCAGTAAACTGATGTTTCTGCCACAATTAAGGACGAGGGTGGGGGTGGGGGGGTATTACTAACACTATTTTATTTAGTTTCTTGTAAATAGTTTTGTTTTCATATTGTATATACACATTGGAGTTCAGATTTTAAATTGTTGTCCCCCACACCCCGAAGACAAGAATTGTACATATGGGGACTAGTTAGGACTTCATAGAGACATTGAGGTATTATGGTGGATGTTAAGTATGAATGTTTTGTTTTTTAGTTTGTTTGTTTTTTTTTTTTTTTTTTTTTTTTTTTTTTTTGTGTGTGTGTGTGTGTGAAAGGATTATTGTGGTTCTTTTGGGTTAGTGATCATAGGTAGATAAGTTTAATGTTAAAACAGAAGACCGTCCTTTTCCCCATTCCCCATTTCAGCCTAAGATATTGCAGCCAGTACAACTCAACTTACGCTTTTCTTCAATCCCTGGCTACTGTGATGAGATCAAAGTGTAGCACCTGTTCTCCTCATCTCTAATGCTAATGGTAATATTATCATTGTCCTTATCTGGAAACGTTCAAAATTCATTGAACGTGAAGCCAGTTCAATTCAGTTTGTTTTCCTTTAATCCATATCCATCGAGTTGAGATCAAAGTGTAGTATCTGTTCTCTTCATTTAGAACAGTATTATTATTATTATTATTATTATTATTATTATTATTATTATTATTATCCCGTAGGGACACCATATGTGCTGCAGTGGCAGTAGAAGTGGTGTTTCTTGGACAATTTTATCCAAGAAACACAACCGGTTTTGAAATAATAGTTTTTCTTTTCCTAGACCCGTTATAGACCCAGTCTCTCCTGTAATTTACCCATAGCTGCGCGGTGAGAAGAAGAGGATTCATACCTTTCCCAAGGGCATTAGCACGTAAGTGAATGTAATGGATTCGACTGGAATTCGAACTCGGCACTCCGATTCCTTAATCCAAGCCGCTATACTCCACGTAGTATTATTATATGTATCTTTATAAAAAAAAAAAAAGAATTCGGATTTCATTGACTGAACAGCCAGGATTGCTTTTAATTGTCCTGGCTAACTGTTAAAACTAACATGAATTAGAAAGTTTATATGAAACAATCAAGTTTACTCTTAGGAATGTCGGTTTACGCTGTCGTCTTCGACAATTTTTCTCGACAGAATCTATGTTGCATATTTATAACTTTATCATTCGCCTGTGCATCGAATATTGCAAGTATATCTGGTTTAGTGTTTCTACTATGAGTCTCGACATTTTTTACAAGAATCGGCTACGTTATCGGTCATGACCTGGCATTAATGCTTTGGCCAAATTCCCACCGCCGTCATGTAACTTCATTTGTCTATTCTATAAATATTTTCACAATAATTATTCTGATAACCTCCCCTGGTTGGTGCCTCGACGAATTTAAGCGCAGTACTTGTTTGGCAGCTAGGTCTCATAATGCCACTGCTGAGATTGATAGTTGTAAACATAACATCAAGGCTGACTCTTTATTCTCTTGCGCTACACGCTCTTCTAGTTTCTCACTTTCCTGTCAACTACGGTCTTCAAAGACCCAAATGTCAATCCTTTGTTCTGCATCCCTAAACTCTATTCTTTTATTGTCCTCTGTTTACAGATTTATCACGTTTACACACCGGTTCTCCTACGATTCTCGAAGTTAAGCAACGTCGAGCTTGGTCAAGGCCTAGATGGGTGACCGCGTTCGGATAGCACGTGCTGTAAGCTTGGATGTGCGCGTGGTGTGGTTTACGGCCATATCACGTTGAAAAAGCGGTTCTCGTATGATCACGAAAGTTAAGCACTGTCGAGCCTGGTAAATACCTAGATTGGTGATCACTTGGGATTAGCAGGTACTCTAAGCATGGTTAGCGTAATGGATAACAGCCGAGTTCGAATTCCAGTCGGGTTCCTTATATTCAGTCATTCGCAATTGCCCTTGGGAAAGGCATAAATCCACCTCTACTCCAACTATGGGTTAATTAGTATGTTAATAGTAGCTAATTAGACTTGTATCAGTAAATCATTATTATCTCTAAAAAATAAAACGTAAAACTATTTTCTGGGTATAGATAATTTGCAAAATGTTGATAGCTACATAAAACAAATCAATCAAGTTATTATATGCTCGTGTTTTTTGTGGTGTGTGTGGGGTTTCTCTCTCAGTAACCCATTGTATCTTAAGGATTTTATACTCTTGATCGGGTTGAAATTAATTTAAAAAATTAAGGAAGTTTTCCACGTTGGCAAGATCATTTTTATAGAAACATTCTGCCTCTATTGATGCAATGATTTCAATAATCGATGTACATTTTTCCTTATTAAAGCGAAAAGATCGATAATTTACGATCGCTAAGCATTTTAGCCTATGCCGGTGTTTTTTTTGTTTTTTTGTTTTTTTTTTTCAAAAGATCTCCTCTGTTAATTACAATCTCGACTCCCTAGAATGCACTTACCGTATTCAGGTCAAAATCTGCACCGTCGATGAGTGTGTGACTATTATATTTTCTTCCGATGTTCCGTTTATTGAATTTAGTTCAACTATTAACGAGAATCTCTTTAGGAAATTTCCCACTTTGGCGAATAAATTGAATTAACTGAATGATAAGCAAAACAATTTGTCAATCGGCAAAGATCCTATAAATTTTGCTTACGTAAACACATAGGACTTCAGTACGTACACACACACACACACGCACACATACAAATTCGCGTACACATACGCTCTCACATTTAACAAAGCACATAAACATGTATCAACATACACGAATTCACATGTGTGCCAAATATGCATATGCATCTAACTGCATCAAATGAGTAAAGGCGTTCACAATGCATTGAAGCAAACTTACAAACACAAATGCACATATCCAAATTTAATGCGTCATACATTTTTTTATCAATGAGCTGCTGAAACATCACCGAAGATAGATAGATATAAAGAGACATAGATAGATAGATAGATAGATAGATAGATAGATAGATAGATAGATAGATATGAACAGAATGAGTAAGATATGAATGGAATGAGATAGATAGATAGATATATATATATATATATAGATAGAGAGATAGATAGATAGATATGAACAGAATGAGATAGATATGAATTGAATGAGATAGATAGATAGATAGATAGATAGATAGATAGATATGAACAGAATGAGATAGATATGAATTGAATGAGATAGATAGATAGATAGATAGATAGATAGATAGATAGATAGATAGATATGAACAGAATGAGATAGATATGAATTGAATGAGATACATAGATAGATAGATAGATAGATAGATAGATAGATAGATAGATAGATAGATAGATAGATAGATATGAACAGAATGAGATAGATAGATAGATAGATAGATAGATAGATAGATAGATAGATAGATAGATAGATATGAACAGAATGAGATAGATATGAATTGAATGAGATAGATAGATAGATAGATATGAATTGAATGAGATAGATAGATAGATAGATAGATAGATAGATAGATAGATGTGGACAGAATGAGATAGATATGAATTGAATGGATGATAGATAGATAGATAGATAGATAGATGGATAGATAGATAGATGGATATGGAACAGAATGAGATAGATATGAATTGAATGAGATACATAGATAGATAGATAGATAGATAGATGGATAGATAGATAGATAGATATGAACAGAATGAGATAGATGAATTGAATGAGATAGATAGATAGATAGATATGGAATTGAATGAGATAGATGGATAGATAGATAGATAGAAAGATATGAACAGAATGGGATAGATATAAATTGAATGAGATACATATGGATAGATAGATAGATAGATAGATAGATAGATAGACAGATGGGATAGATGAATGGATGAGATAGATAGATAGATAGATAGATAGATAGATAGATAGAAAGATATGAACAGAATGAGATAGATATGAATTGAATGAGATAGATAGATAGATAGATAGATATGAATTGAATGAGATAGATAGATAGATAGAAAGATATGAACAGAATGAGATAGATATGAATTGAATGAGATAGATAGATAGATAGATAGATAGATAGATAGATAGATAGATAGATATGAACAGAATGAGATAGATGTGAATTGAATGAGATAGATAGATAGATAGATAGATAGATAGATAGATAGATAGATAGATAGATAGATAGATAGATATGAGAAAAAAGAAAGAAAATAGAGAAAGAAAGAATAGAAAAACTGTTGAATAAAAAAAGAAAAAGAAGCATAAAATAGGAAAAATAGAAAAAAATATAAAATTAAAGAAAGATGAATCGTACCTGTTAATTAGTACGAGAACAGTCAGACAATTGAGGGCATATCAATAACTGAAAAAGGGGAGGTTTGATGAAATATGCCAACACTATCGATGAGCGTGGAAAAGGAAGATGATATAAAAATGCCGAAATCAATAATGTGAGATTTTTTTTAAAAGAAAGAAAGGTAGTAAAAAAAGAAAAGATTTAATAAGAAGGAGAGAAAAATAAGCACAAAATAGAAATAAGATATGAAAGTAAATACACTAAAAGGAATCCGAAGAGGTTGAAATGTTCATTTGGATTATTATTATTATTATTATTATTATTATTATTATTATTAACAAAGTCGTTATTGTTATTATGCCAGCGTTAGATACACGTAAGGAACCTCTCATGATCAGAATGAATGCTGACGGCCCCAAACTGAAGAAACTATAGACCAAAGCATTTTATCAATAGTTTTAAAATGACTTCAAAGAACATCAAAGTGAAATACGTCATCCAGTTAAATTGAATTGAAATTTGATACTTCTGGCGAATTTCTGATCGGTGCATTTGGATGAAAGAGAAAAGAAGCATCGAGAGTAGTTGTATTTGTATGCATTCAACGACAGCTTATCTCACAAGCCATTGATATTGAGCTCTATTCATTAGTAAACATTATTCCTTTATTTACCAATTTCGACTCACGAACATTCACACATATCGACCCACATAACAGTAAGTTCAAACTTTTAACACCACAAAAATTCGGTAATTCGGGATCAGCGAAATAAATGGCTTTACTTCAGTTTTTTGGTTTCACTTCATAAACACAGTGAAGTCTTTGGTTCAATTTAGTTTTTCCGATGTTCCAGTAGGGAACATAATTGATCCAACGAGCCAAAAATACATATTTACTAAGTTTTAAATACAGTAGAAGTTTACATATCCAAACTACTCTAAAGTTCGGCTATAATGTAGCATGTCTAATATAACTATAACTTAACTAAAATAATTAATTAATTAACCAGCCAATTCCTGTCGCAATCTGTTGTGAACTGGGGCAGAAATTGGCTGGTTAACTTTAACGCCTCAAAAACAAAACTGCTCTCTATTACTCACCATAGAGAAACATCCCTGCCCCACCCCATTAGAATGTCTGACGCTCAACTCCACGAGAGCACCTCTTTGCGACTGCTCGGTCTCACATTGTCTGCTGACCTGAGATGGAACGAATACATTGAGCTTCGTCCACCGCAAGGAAAGTCGGCTCCCTGTGCCGCGCCAGGAAATTTTCTCGCTGGAGTCGATCCTTCAAATCTACAAATCAACCATTCGACCTTGCATGGAGTATGGCTGCCATATATGGTCTGGTGTTCCTTCTGTTTGTCTCAAGGTCCTTGATAAAATCCAGAGACGGATATGCAATGCAATTGGCCCTGATCTGGCATCTCGTCTGCAGTCGCTCACTCACAGACGTGCCGTTGCTTCCTTCTATCTTTTTTTACAAATACTTTCATGGTAACTGCTCCGATGAGCTGCTTTCGCTGGTTGCAAGACTTCATGAATTTAAGCGTTCAACTAGTCTGGCATCTGGCTCTCACCTTTTCACTGTCGAAACTGTTAAATGTGGCCGTTTCTTCTACTTCAATTGACTCATGTCTCGCACTTCTCGCCTGTGGAACTCCCTGCCCATTTCTTGTTTCTCTGATATCTATAATCTCCAACTATTCAAATGTAATGTCAATCGACGTCTCCAGATGCCTTGATCTATCCACTATCCTTCTCTTCATCCTTTCCTCTATCACTCCTATTTGCTCTCGCTCCAACTCTCTGTAACCCCTTGCGTGATAGGGGCTTTCTGCCTTGCTTGGGTTAGAATGCTTAAAAACAAAAAACACAAAAAAACTTAGCAAAAGACAAGAACTTATCGCAATATATGAAAAGTTAAGTCTCTCACGAAAGTCAATATTAATTTGCAATATTTAATGTTCAATAAGATTTATTTTCAATTGTCTTTCTTATTTCGTTTCACATTTCGCTTATTTTCGCTCATCTAGTTTTTTAAAAGTAAAGCATTCTGCAATGACTTGCACTTATAGATTCTGTACTACTGAATACAGATTTATTCCCCATGAATGTGATAACCTCATCAATAACTTTTTCTACTGAACCCAAATCTTCTTTATCATCCATTCTTTTAAGCCAATCGAAATGAGAGGATTCATTGGATTATCTTCAAGCGCAAGTTTTAGTGTTTCGCTCAGATTCTGCAATTCGTGTTTGTTAATTTGCAAATTCAACGAATTAGTGGTTTCGTTTAGTTTTTTAATAATCATTAATTTCTGATGTAACGTGAAAGATTTTCTTTTCCTTTTTTCTTCCAGTTGAAATTCATTCTGTGTGAAACATTATCGGTTGAAAAATGTCAAGCTACTAACAATTATCTACAAAGAAAATAAAAACATTAGAATGTAGCATATTGCTACAACATCTAAATGACAACACTGGGAACTTCGCATATGACGACGATCGGCTTTGAAGACCTACATTGCATTTTTCAACGGACATTCACGAGTACCAGTGGTCATTCAAGATTTTCATGCAAAATGTCACGGAAAAACATAAATATTTATGTGAAAATAAAGGATCGATCTACTGAATTATTTACTTCTTCAAAAAGGCTAACAATGACAGTTCTTCGTTTGATAAAGACAAGTATTTTCTGTTGGTTCTAAAATGTTACTTGAAATTTTTATCTTAAGCAACGTCGATAAGAGCAAGATAGTATCAGCAAGTCAGTGACATTATGAATACTTTCGTTTATCGTATACTTTGGATCATTTGCTAAAAAAAACTATATATATATATATATGTATATATTAATGAATATCAAACACTTAAAATATCATATTTCATGAAAGCTATAAAAAATAGCCTTCAATGTTTCAGACCTGCAAACCAGTATATATATATATAATCGACTCTCCCGTCGCGTTCGACGTATGAGGGTCAGGCCGATAAGTCTCCAGGAAACCGACATCCCGACACCGGCACATGAGATTTGATTATAGTGGTGAAGGCCTCGTGCAGGACCAGCCACACTTTTTGGAGGGACGAATACAGAAACCTGGTGCACCGAATGCCACAAGGTTCCCAAACGACCCTCCGCAGGTTTTGAATTCAGAGTTGTCCTTCTCCTAGACCAGTTGCCATCCAAGGCTATAGAACCCAGTCTGTCCTGCTATATATATATATATATATATATATATATATATATATATATATATATATATATATATATATGTGTGTGTGTGTGTAAATAATAATAATAATAACTATAATAGTAATAATAATATAAATATTCATACTCGTTTGGAAAGACCTTAGGTATTTTGGCTTGTAAACGAACAAACCAATACCCAAGGAAAAATAAGGAATAAAAAAAGAAAGAACTAAGAACATGTAATTGAGGCGAAAACAATCGTCCAGAATTCAAGTTCAGAATCCAAAGAAAAAAACCTGAAAAATGAGTAAAGCAAAAGTAACTACACAAAGTGCTCAATACGCTAAGTAGAGCAAACCTAACCATGAACCTAAAGAGCCAGGTAAACCTACCTAGATTTCACCTACGCGGATTGTCAGGATTAACTGGCCAGATACCCTGACGATCGATCCGTATAGGTGAAACCTATGCAGGTTTACCTGGCTCTTTAGGTTCATATATATATATATATATATATATATATATATATATATATATATATATATATATATATATATAGATAATATTAGTGGAAAATATACATACATATGAAAAATATATCTAAAAAATTCCCATACATGTATATTTTCAGAAAAAAAAAATTCAAGAGAGGAAGGATCCAGGTAGAACTCAATGTCTAGGACAGAGTAAGATATAATAAAAGGCTTAAACACTAATATTCCATGGTCATAATTTATTCCATTGGAATCGTAAATACGATCCAAATCATCAGACCTACAAATTCAAATTCTCTAAATTCTGTTTTGATTTCCGGAGTTGTTTTTTCTGTTTTCATTTTGAATTTGTAGGTCTGATGATTTGGATCGTATTTACGATTCCAATGGAATAAATTATGACCATGGAATATTAGTGTTTAAGCCTTTTATATATATATATATATATATATATATATATATATATATATATATATATATATATATATATATATATATATACACATATATATATGTGTGTGTGTGTGTGAAAATTGTGTGTATATAAATATAAATATATATATATATTACTTAATTATGAATATATATATGTGTGTACGTGTGTGCGTGTGTATGTGTATGTATGTATGTATATAATTAAAGAATATATATATATAATGAATGAATATCAAACATTTTAAATATAATATATAATTAATGAAATATATATAATAAAATATATAATTAATATAATATTAATATTATATAAATAAATATAATATATAATAACATAATATATAAAAAATATAAATATCATATAAAATATATTATAATATACAATAAAAATATTATAATATATACTATAAAATCATATAATATGTAATAAAATATAATAGAGTATAACATATAATAAAATGTAATATATAATTAATGGGATCTCCAATATTTAAATTTTCATAGTTAGTAAGAGCCTCAAATCTTTCAGATCTGCAAACCAATATATATATATATATATATATATATATATATATATATATATATATATATATATATATATATGCAAATGGATAGGATAAAAAATTTATAACACGCAGAATGCTTGCACGTACTTAAGTATATTTATTCCTAAGATGTTATAAAAACAGTGCTAAATGTTATAAGTATATATTATTGAATATATCAGGTCATCCCATAAGTTATGTCTGAATTTTACCTTTTTTAAAATGAACGAAATTTACAGAGTATTTTATAATGTCTAATGGAGCTGAACACAGGGGCCGATCATCAACAAAATTTACCCCAACAACACAGGGGCCGATCATCAACAAAATTTACCCCAACAACACAGGGGCCGATCATCAACAAAATTTACCCCAACAACACAGGGCCCCGATCATTTCCCCACAAAAACATACACACAAACACAAAATACACAATAAGACACGCTCATACACTTACACACAAATGTACGCGAGTGAGTGGGTACTTATTTGTATATATGTGTACTTACAGGCATGCACACGCACATACATATACACCTATATACAAATATATTCATATATGTATATGAAAAACTTAGGACACTCACTGGAACCTTTTGTTTTTCGAACTATTTAAACATATGGACATTTTCACGTTATTTTTACATAAAGGCAATTTAATTAAAATAAAACATTTTTTTTTTAATTATTTCAAATATTTCTTTAATAGAAATACAATTTTCTCTTGGGAAAAATTTAGAAGATCCCTGCACCGCATACAAGTTACGGCTGAAAAGTTCATAAGCTGTTCAAGATACGTTGATGGATTTTGGTTAAATGAGATTTATATTAGAATATTATCTTCCTTGCAGTCCGCACATTTCTTCCATCAGTGTTGCTGTACTTCGATGTCTTTGGTGAAGAAGCTTTTACCTATTAGTAAAAAAAAAAGTCACCAACAGAATTTATGACGTCATTATAAATTAGATACTGTTCCCTGGACAATTTCTTTTTTTAATGTCGGGGAACATGTGATGATCAGATGGGGACAAATCAGGTGAATAGGTAGAGTAAACAACCAGTTAAAAGATACACTCACGCACAGTAGCTATTGGAACCAAGGACCCGTATGCTGTAGCATTCTCCCGATAAAACAACCCCACTTCATCTGTTTTCCTGGGCAGTTCGTTTTGACCGTCTTTTCTAACTGCTTTAGCCGGATGACATAGTACTCGCCATTGGTGTGGCTCTTCTGAAGAGATTTTTTATTATCTCCCGCCAAATTCTCTGCAGGTGTTAAGAAAGACATAATGAAATGAAGATGAGCTTTTTTTTGCGAATTTAAGAAATGCTGGAAAAATATGGCGAAGGATGTTGACTTACTAAACAATTTAGTCTATAGCATGCCACGTAGAATTAAAGCCGTTACTAAAGCAAAAGGTTACACCCGTATTATTACCCTGTATTAATAAACGAATTTAATTAAAATAAAACAGATTTTTTTTTTAATTATTTGGCTTTATTGGTGGAAGTCAGGAAGAGCGTTTGTACTTCATGGATTGACTTAAACTGATGAACCTTGCACTCATTCTGAGTGTAGAAACAGTCAAGAAAAAACAGCTAGATCTGCATCAAACAATAACGGAATCCACGTGTTGCGATCAGCCTGGTACACTTTTGACCGTGTCAGAAGACGTGGCACCCAACCGAGAAGAAACCTTCGTAATGCGAACTTCATTTTTCAGAAATTTCTCAACTCTCTCACGAGTTATATTATATTTACAGCCAATCGCCTGTTTATCGGCTATTATATTTACAGTCAATCGCCTGCCATCCAACATCACATAGTTAACACGATCCCTCTGTAGTGGAAGTTACACGATATCCAGATCTTCGGACTTCCTCTTCTTCTCTTAAATTTAGCTGCCCTGTTTTGCACTGTTGATAATGCTGGATCATCACCCTCCCCCACTAATGTAACAAGCATGTCCGTATGAATGTTATTAGGCGTTGAACCCTTTTTTTCTGCGGGTACTTTATAGAACAGCAGCATAGCAAATTTTGTCCATTTTCAAAAGAATCGATACTAGCTACTTTGGAAATCTTATCTGAACAGTCAGATATCAGTTTACCTAGAAATAATCATTGCCGTTATTAAACAGATTGAAATTAATGCCTGCAATCAGTTCTGCCTGATATTTCGGTACTAAAATGCCTTACATTAGGCACATACGCACCAAGTCAGATGTGAATGATTAGAGCGACATAAGAAAGGTTTTTCTCTTTTTTAGCCACAGACATTTTGTTTGGTTGGCTCTTGGGTTTTGAAGTGCGTGTTGCCACTATGATGAGATCAAAAGAGCTGCTTCAGATAGAACGTAGAAATTTTGAGAAGAGACTCAAAACAACAGAAATGTCTTTCTACAGACGGATGCTAAAATAACCATGGTCCGAACATGTGATTTTTGGTTAGATGATTTTGTTTAGTGGCATCCTTGGGTTATTTAATGCTGAACGTAAATATTTCTAACGCAACTTTATGGCTTCAACTAAACATATTTTAAGCGTAATTGTATGTGTTCAACTACAGATAAAATGTATTGTTTGTCATTCTATAAAATTTTATTTTTATGCTTTCATAGTGTTTTGTTTTTACTATTTGCTCATAGCTGGCACCCCAACAGGTTTGGTTTATTTTGGTTTGTTTTACGGTATATCAACCTCAAAGGGTTATTTAATGCCGACAAAATTTTTATTGTTGGTAATTTTTTTTATCTATCTATCTATCTATCTATCTATCTATCTATCTATCTCTGTATATATTGGTTTGATTTGGTTTGTTTTACGGCATATCAACCTCAAAGGGTTATTTAATGCCGACAAAATTTTTATTGTTGGTAATTTTTTTATCTATCTATCTATCTATCTATCTATCTATCTATCTCAGTATATATATTGGTTTGATTTGTTTTTTTTTTTCCAAAAATGTATTATGGTATATCAACCTCAAAGGGTTATTTAATGCCGACAAAATTTTTATTGTTGGTAATTTTTTTCTATCTATCTATCTATCTATCTATCTATCTATCTATCTATTCAGTATATATTGGTTTGATTTGGTTTGTTTTACGGCATATCAACCTCAAAGGATTATTTAATGCCGACAAAATTTTTTATTGTTGGTAATTTTTTTTATCTATCTATCTATCTATCTATCTATCTATCTATCTATCTATCTATCTCAGTATATATTGGTTTGATTTGGTATGTTTTACGGGCATATCAACCTCAAAGGGTTATTTAATGGAAGGGCAGTTGAAATTTCTGGGACACATATTGAGGGGAGTTCGGAAAATGACAAAATTTTTATTGTTGGTAATATTTTTTTCAAAAATCTATTTCTGGTAAAAAAAAAGCAAAGCAGTTTTTTTCCTTCAAAATATCTACTTTTGGTATTATTTTCTTGTTATAATTTTCTTTGAAATATATATCTCTGGTAATATTTTTTTTTCTTTTTTTCCAGAAGAATGTATAGCTGGTAATATTTTTTCAGGATATGTATTGTTGTTATTTTTTTTTATAATTTACCAAAGAATGTATATCTAATTTCGTAATATTTTTTTTTCAAGATATGTATAGCTGTTTTTTTTTTTTTTTTTTATCCAAAAATGTATTGCTGGTAATATTTTTTTTTACTATTTTTACACTTTCATAGTGTTTTGACCCTATTTTGCGGGTTAATTATTTGCCCATAGCTGGGACCCTAACAGGTGCTACCACTCCGAATTAGGGGGGACCTAGGAACACCATCAATTAAGAGGTGGTTCCACGGTCCTCAAAACCTGACGTAGTTTATCGTCATACCCAGGATGGCTGAACATGTGAGCAACGACGAGGTTTTGGAGAGATAAGAAACAAAGCGGAAACTCATACTTAACATCAAGAATGGGGAGCTGAAATTTCTGGGAAAGAAGGACTTGGAAAGTATGATACTCACAGGACGGAAAGACGTAAAGAGTGACAGGGGAAAGCAACGTGTGACATAGTTAATGGGCATGAGTAAATGGAAGGGGGAACAAGGTCTGGCAGAAATAACAAAAAGGCAAAAATTATTAAGAGCTAAGAGGGACAGGACGAGGTAGAGAGCCATGATCGCCTACGTCCCGAAAGATTACGGCAGATAAAAAAAAAGACGAAACAGTTCATTGGCTTCCATTTTAGTTGTAAATTATTTATCTCCGATTAACAGATTTGATCGATTATCCGTTACACCACTCTCACATCCAAGGTTACAGCACCTGGTATTCCCAAGCGGTCACTTATCTAAGCACTGTCCAGGCTCGACGTTGCTTAACCTCGGTGATTGTATCAGCTACAAGGAAAGTTTTAACCGGAAACTGATATTTGGCAATCAGGTGCACTTCGACGTAGGGCAACGGACAGAGGAAAGTTTTACTTAATATCAGGAAGAGGCAGTTGAAATTTCTGGGACACGTAATGAGGAAGGAGAGTTCGGAAAATTTCATACTCACAGGACGGATAGAGGAGAAAGAGGGACACGGGAACGCAACGTGTGACATATTTAATGGGCTTGAGCAAAGTGTATGGCGTAACAGAGCCTGAGAGAAATAACAAAAAGACAAAACTTATTAGTAACTACAAGGCCAAGAAGAGGTGGAGGGCCATGATCACCTACATCCTGAAGGGATGTGGCACATAAAAAAAGCAAAGCAGTTCTAAATCAGCCACTCCACTGTCCGGAAAATTATTTTACAAGTGGAAGTCACTTAAAACAATTGACAGCACACCGAGAGCCCCATACCAGACCCCACATACTAATGCACCGTACATACAAACAGCTCTGCCGTTGTTAAAAGACATGCATCTAATATTAGAAAGAGTCTGCACAATTCCTTGCTGTAAAAAAATACAATCTGTAAGAAAAGATGTTATGAAGTTATACGCTGGAAACATTTGGAATATTTTTCAGCTCCATAATGGGATTGATTTCATAATTTAGCAAAATTGTGTCTGGTGGTTACACGACAGGAGAAGTACGTTAATGAAATTGCGAATTTTAAAAGATATTATCAAAAAAACATCGAAGAACTTCTACGTAAACTTGATAATTCAGATTTTATAATTTACAGCAATATGTGGCCTAACATTCTAGAATATTTGGAAATGTAATTTCGTAACTGCATTATAATGCTAAAAATTCATAGGAATAAAAGATTTTATCTCAAAACACCTGGAAACTTTTTCAGAAACCTAATATCATTGATATAACTAGTTTACTAAAATTTGGAATAAAAACTCTGCAGGCATGGTGATTGAATAAATACGTTATGAGTTTATGCGAATAAAAGACTTTTTTTTTTTTTTTTTTGCCACCAGCTCGAAAGGAAGCTAATTTTGTACATTTTATCTTAGTCATGACCATCTTGTTTACACTGTAATCTAAAAATAGGCCTCATTTTAAAAAAAAAAAAAAAGATGTATTACAGATATATCAACATTGACAAACATAGAATTCTCGTAAACAGGAATATTTTAAACCATGACTAAATGTTGTCTGTGACCTATGACGCCAACTGAGCAATTTTTCTTCCTTTTCTATAAAGAATACTTTCTCGACCACTACAATCTTAAGGTCTTTGAGTCAAAGTTTTTTTACCCTTCCCGCATTCCTTCATAAACTACACTTATATCTCTTATATTTACCGCTCATTAAACATCCCTTTCAGTAATCCTTTACCTTGACAGGCAATTTGACCTTGTCTTGATTGAATATTATTAAAATATATTTTTCTTTTTGAATAATTTTCATTCTATTTCATTTGTTTGCAATACCAATATCATAAACATAGACTTCAAATTTCCCACGTTTTAATTCGTTAACTTCCCAAATTGTCCTGTTAATTAATTTTGTGTTCTCGTTAATGTAAACTGATTTCAATTTTAAATCTATGAATGCTGATGGTATCTATTATTGTATCATAACAAAATAAATGTTTACTTCATCTTCTTTGAAACAAGCTAAACATAGAGCAAAAATCACAAATATTTGTAAAAAGTATCAAAATCATTGTTTCTCTGATATTAACATTTTTGTAAAGTATTTTCAATCTTTGTTTATACACGATTTTGTAAAATGCTTTATTTTCCTTTGTTTTATACAATTATATTTTCTGTAATCAATTAGCACAAACAAATTAACTCATTATTTTTTGCGATATTATTGAAAAATGTGTAATTTATGGTGAATAAATTGATTTTTGTACAATTAGTTTTTTCATGGTATTTTTGTTCTTTCTTTGTACAATTGCATTTATGGAAATAAGTCAATAATTGTAAGATGCCTTCTAATATTATATATCGTTTCTATTTAACTAAATACTGGACATTACTAACAGGTTCCTTAGTAAAATGTTCTCAGTAATTTAGGTCTCCAGATGCCCGCCCCCAGTTGTGGACCCCAGTCGCATGTTTGCCAGGCCTGGTATAAGTTTTCCCTTGATTATTACACTATCATGCTGGTCTAATGCGCGTCGGTAGTGGGGCAGATATGACATGCTTGTGCGATTATATCTCTTTTTAATCACGATCACCCAATTGTATTTGTAGATAAGTGAATGTAAAGAAGCCGACTGAAATCCGACCGCAGCTCTCCAATTTCTGCTTCCGGGACACCATCCATTACGTCATCCGAATATCGCACATCCGGGCACATTACAACACCTGGTTTTCGCTACCTGCCAACCATCTAGTTATGATCAGGTTCGTCGTTGCTTAACGTTGGTGATCTGAGGTGAAACGATGTTTCAACATAATATGGCCGTAAGATTTCCTTTTATTATTTGCATGAAGATCACTTTCAAAAGTAGCTCTAAACCAAAATATTTTATGATGTAAATATCTCATTCATAAAATATTGACAAAAAACATTGACAAAAACATTACACAGATCAGATTGATGGATTGATTGATTTAAGAATTTTTTAAAGATAATAAAGGTTTAGTAATGTTATGGGGTCCACCCCTTTTTCATACAAGTGGACTCGACCAGTGTGTACTTGTACTACTGCCGGTGAATACCCGGGAGTCGGAAGTGATTGGAGTAATAGAGAGAGGTAGTCTGATAGAGAGATACACTGATACAGTGAGAGTGTGAGGTAACCGCTTTGTAGGAGTCACAGTTGCGAGCACGTAGACTCAGAAGGAAGTCATACTTCGATACTGAATTTCCCAGACTGTATATATATTATTATTGCTACTAACCGCATTTCTGGATCTACTAACCGTTTTACCAATTGTATTATTACGTCAATACATTTATTTATTATATTTCATTCCTGCGTTTGTCATTCATTGAAGACCGGATTTTATCCCGGAATCCACAACAAGTAATACAAATCTTACTAATTAACCCATAGCTGGGGATATAGATGGTGAATTCATGCCCAATCAGAATTTGATAAACAATAAATTATAATATGGATCTAAATTGGGAGATCAATTCTATATTCCATTCAGTATATAAATTGATAAACGTTTTATTTCAGAATGTACAAAAAATGAAATGTTTTATTTCAAAATTTAAAAAAAATAATTAAAAAAATTTATTTCAGAATAAAAATTGAAGACATTATTTACGAATGTGCAAAGAAAAATTTAGAATTTGTATTTCAGAATGTGAAAAACTTCACATGTTTTATTTCAGTATTTTTAATTTTTTTTAAAAAACATCATTTTATAATGTGCCAATTTTTTTTTTTTTAAATTATTTCACAATGTGCAAAAAATTCAAAAGTTTTATCACTGAATGTGTAAAAGTAAATTTCAATTCACGGGGTTATTGCTTCTATTCATTTTTAGTATTGAACAATGTTTTTAATAATGTAACTTCTGAAAATATTTTCAATTTATTTTCCTCTCTCCGAAATCTATGAAGGATGAATCTCTCTAAAGATTTACAACTGGTAAATCGATTTGCGTTTCGAAAAATCAGAATCAACAACAGATGCTGCTTTATTTCTAGTCTGTTTAAAGGGAGAAGTTGTCCATCTTTAAAAAAAAAAAAGCATTTTGGTCAGGGAGAGTTCATTTCAGTCCTTTTTTTTTTCTTTTATGTCCTATGTCCTTTCAGCTTAGAAATTCGTCATCATGCAGTTTACTCACCACAAAAGGAATAGATTCCTTGAGCAGTATATTCGCCAAGAATTAAATTAGTATAGAAATTATTCTTTATGTGGCATTGGCATATATTTACCCCAAACACCCTGTAAATGAATTTAATGTCCGCTTTGTACATAGAGTGATTTACAAAGAGTCATTTTTGTTAATTAGCTTTGTATACGGCAGCGAACTGACAATATGATTTCCCCTTGCATTTCAAAATAATATCCATCAGCATCAGAAAGATTTTCTTTTATTAGTTGAATTATTATTATTATTACTAAAGAAAATCATGTCACAGTTTGTCTATTTTAATTGTGTAATGAATGTTAAGCCTTCAGTTAATGATTAAATAAGCTGATGGCGAGTTCTACAATAAAATATCGGTAGAAATTGAATTACAGAAATTAATTTATGAATAATATATATTAATGACAATATCGTTGGAAAAAAAAACTTTAATGAAAAATGAATTTTTACAAAATTTGATTTCATTTTTTACAATTTTAAATTGAATAATTTATAAAATTTTTGAATGTTTTAAAGTTCAATTTCGATGAGATAATTCTTAGGGAATATTTTTATTAATTAAAACTATATTTACTAATCATATATTGTAAACCTTTTTGCAATCTGACGATCCCGAATATTTTTAAAAGAATTTCATTTTATTTTTGTATGTGTATATGCGTGCAGGATTTCTAAGTATGGGTGTAGAAACCTAATATTATCGTTAAAAGGTCACGAGTTTTGACGGTTATCCCAACATAAGGAAAAAATCCTCATATAAACTTTATCGTCTGATCCACCATACATAACTATGAACACGTTCAGCGGTTATTCGGTCATTCATTTTGAAGATCAATCTTGACTGCAAAGGAAGAGAGTTACACAAGAAGTGCGATAGAAAAAATTGTTAGCGTAGAACTTACGGATAGATCTAACCATTTCAAATTTGTTGGTGAGAAAGTGAGTGAAGCTGAAATGCAAGATCAAGAAAAATGACATTGCAGATCTTTCTTTGGATTTTATCAAGGACCTCTAAATATATAGAAAGCGTACCAGACCATATGTGGCAGCAATATTCAAAGCCTGAAAGAAGGATAGACTTATAAATATGTAAGAGAGATTCTGGTGATAAACATTGTCTAGCGCGAATATATATAAACTTTCCACTTCATGTGAGCGGAAAACGTTAGTCGAAGAAGCCACAATGAATCAAAATTCTGAAGGCTAGTATCAGCCGTGCTGATGGCAGACAAAAAGGATCCCCTCAAGGGATTAATAGAAGGTAGTTTCGTTTTGAAGCTGTTAAAATTAACAAGTCATTCCTTGCTCCAGTTAACAACAGATTGTATGTCATTTGTTAAATCATCTCTCAAGATGACCTCATCGAACCGTGCAGATTTACCATTAGATGTAAAACAAAAAATAAATTTTAGGTTGGAAATTCATCATCATGCAGTTTATTCACCCCAAAAGGAATAGATTCCTTGAGCAATATATTCACCAAGAATTAAATTAGTATAGAAATTATTCTTTATGTGACATATATTTACCCCAAACAGCCTGTAAATGAATGTAATGTCCGCTTTTTACATAGAGTGATTTACAAAGAGTCATCTTTGTTAATTAGCTTTGTATACGGCAGCGAACTGACAATATGATTTCCCCTTGCATTTCAAAATAATATCCATCAGCATCAGAAAGATTTTCTTTTTTAGTTGAATTATTATTATTATTATTACTAGAGAAAATCATGTCACAGTTTTTTTTCTATTTTAATTTTATAATGAAACTTAACTCTCCACTAAATTCCTCTCATTTGTAACTTTTAATGAGTTTTATCTTTTGTTATCTCTCCAAATACATCGTTATGTAGTTTACTTATTGATTTCCAATGTTCCTCTTGCCTTTAGCCTAGCCCTGTGAGTAGCAAATTTTCCAAGCCCTCTTTCCTCAATATATTCCATAAAAATTTCAGTGACTTCCTTTTTATGAGCCATGTCCTTTCAAAACGTAGGCGATCATGGCTCTCCACCTCCTTCTATCCCTTGCAGCACTCAGCAAGTTCAATCTCTCTGCTTCCTCCCCCAGACCTTGTTCTGTCATCCACCCGCTCGTCCGGTATGTCACGCACTGCTTTCACTTATCCTTTACTACCAGCTATGCAAAGGTCTTATAATTTCCTTTCTGTGTTTGCTATCAACACTGTGTCATCTGCATATTTGATGTTGTTAAGGTTTTGGCTCCAATAACAAATCCTGGTAGGATTTCTACCTCTTTTAGAATCACCTCACTGTATAGGGTGAATAAGTCGGGTGCGAAGATATATCATTGTCTTACATGCCTTTCTATTTTTGTATATGTATTGAATTGATTTTCTGTCTGTATGCAGCCAGTTTTCTCCCAGTGTAAGTCCCGGATTATTCTAATATCCTTCCTAAATATATCAAGCTTAGCTAGCAGTTCAAACAGTTCTCTGAAACGTACTTTATCAATAATCTAGAAAGCATAGGTAAACATACTTGTGTATTTGCATTGCTTTTTCTGGTATCATTTTATGTATAAACATCGCGTACCTAATTCCCAGTCGGACAAATATAAACAAACATTTCTCATAGATAAAGCGGTTCTATCAGATAAAATATATTTGTTACAGCACGTGACAAAATACAGAAGTAACATCAAAGTTAAACTGAAAAGTCCATAACACCTTATAATTATTTTTATACCTAAAATAATAGCAGTACTGTTTACGGTGAAAAGAAGGTACTAACAAGAAAGTTAGTAACACACCAGGTAGTCTTTATATGCAATAGATTTAAAACACTGCGATTTTGGGAAATGGTCAGGAGAGTCTTAGTGATGCAAAGAAAATATAAACATTGTACATGTTAAGTATAACTTAACAACATTGTGCAAACAGAATGTATATATTAATGTCATTACTTTACATTCAGCCTGAAGAAATGACCATGTTAAGGACTCTATCAAATAGAAGGCAAGATACAATACTAATAATAATGGCTTCTTTATCAATCATGTCGACAGACATAAAAGCTAACGGAACAATGAATAAAGAAAAAAAAACAAACAAAAATGACTTCATATGATAATGTATCTGTGTCTATATGCATGTGATGAGGTATTATGATTATTTACATTATTCGAACTGTTATCCTCATCTTCCTTGACATATTCAAAAACGTTTCGGCCGTTCTACACTCCGGCCTTCTTCAGACGACTGGAATTTCGAACCGAACCCTTTATTTCGTCCATCGGGGTAGATTGTTCTAGTTCCTCGTGCCATGCATCTTGCGGATGTCTTAGTTATTTCCCTATGACAGTCAGAATAATGTAAGTTATATTGTATCTGTTAAAGAATATGAGAAAATTATTGTGATAGTTATAATTATTGGAGCCCTACATAGGATATAAAAATGTACAGGAAGGAGCTTGTAAAAAAAATCCTGGCAACCTCTGTTTACAAGTGATTCAAAATATTTCCCTTTGCGGAGCTGTTCATTTCCTCAGGACAGTTTTATCAATATAAAGAAAATATAAACACTGTACATATTAAATATCCTTTAACATCACAATGCATATATTAACCAGCTTGCCTTAAAATAATTCAGAAATAATGACCGAATAAATGATTGTATTGAACAGAAAACAAAAAGAAATAATAATAATAATAATAATAATAATAATAATAATAATAATAATATCAGGTTGCACGATATTGGCACCCACTGAATATAAAACCCGGCATGAGAGAGTGGGCCAATATCTGCACTGGAAAATCTGCAACTTCTACGGGAAGGAAACTGAAAGAAGCTGTACCAGACCCGGTTACGGAGATAGGACCTGTAACAATTCTATTAGACAACACAATACACACTGACAGAACAATCAAAGCCAACCGCCCAGACATTGTTATTAGAGACCACGAACAAATAAAGTGCCTCCGTATTGATATAGCAGTCCGTGCAGACTGCAATGTAATTTTGAAAATATTCAAAAAGCTGTCAAAATACAAGGACCTTGAAATCGAAATCTCAAAAATGTGGCACATGGGAACATCAACAGTCCCTGTTGTAGTTGGAGTCCTCGGAGTGATTGGAAAAGGTTTTGATAAATTTATTGTAAGGTTTCATGATAGCCCATGCCTTGAAGGAATACAAAAAATTGTATTCACAAGTACAGCTCAGACATTACGAAGAGCTTTATTGATGCAAAATGGGTGTGATCTAAGGTTTTTTTTGTTTTGTTTGTTTTTTGTTTTTGTTTTTACAAAATGGTTCAGTGGAAAATATTATGAAGCCACTTCTGAACTTAGGCTTCTGCTTAGGACTGGGAATGAAATGTATATATAACAGAAATCAAAGGAAATATTATTATTACTATTATTATTATTATTATTATTATTAATAATAGTAATAATAATAATAAGTGTTGTTCCTTTTTCTCAGTATGAGTAGAGACTCCAAAGAGAGGGAGACAGAGAGAGTGAGATAGTGTGTGTGATAGAGGATAAGGAGGAAGGAGCATAATTACTCTAGAAATGTGAAAGAAAGAAAGGAAAAGAATATTAAAATGTCTGAAAAATGGCGGCAATTCGAACAGACTTTTGATACACATCTCCGTTTGGCCTCATTCATTCCTTTGACTGGTAAAAAACGAAAACGATTTTGATACACACGAATAAAAACCGATATAAAAAAAACAATAAAAACCGATTTTTGATTAATTTTGTTTAGTAGCATATCAACACCTTCATTGGTTTTTTAATGCCGAGATATAAATATTTTTCACGCAAGTTTATGCTTTCAACTCAGATATTTGTACATAACTGTCTACATTCAAATAAAGGTATGATTTTTTTTAGATATAAAATTTGTCGATCATAAAATGTATTGTTGGTAATTTTACTTTTATAAAAATGTATTTTTATATATTTTTATTGTTGCATTGATTGTCATTTGGCTATAAAAAATGTATTGTTCGTCATTTTATTTTAAAAATGTGCTGTTGATTTTTGTTTAGGGGTTCACTAATAGCTAGGGCCCTGAAAGATGTTACCACTCCAGGTTACGATGAGCCTGGGAACACTCCTCAAAACCTCCAGTCTCCAAATCACCGGCCATACTGCCTGATGCAGTTTATCGTCCTACCCAGGACGAAATATAAACCTTTCCAGACCGCAGGCGGATATAATTGCAAAATCGCTTCCATTACAGTGTTCGATATTTCATATAGAACAATATTTAAGATTTCTGAAGAATTTCCTGTTTGAAACGAGAAAATTTCTTAAGATTTTACACGATTCTAAACGTACCATTGTAGTTGTTGTCAGTGATTTTCCCCCAGGCTGTGTCTCCCCATGTTTTTTTTTTCCTTAATTCAAAAATCGTTTTTCCTTGCAAAAGCAGAAGATTAACACTTTTCATCGTTTATCTACATAAAATTTTTTACACGAATATATTTCTATTTTAATATAAGATACATAATATAATTTCTTATGCATATATATCGATCAAATATAAGGTAAGCATAACTATACATATATATGCTTCTATATAGTTATGTATTATACATATATATATATATATATATGTATGTGTGTGTGAGTGCGTGTGTTGTCAGTTGAACTATTTCGAGGAAGACACGAATTTAGTGCATGAAAATATTGCGATTTTAATATCAGCTTCTTATATTTTTCAGAGAAAATAATTTCGTTTATTTCTACGTACGGCTACAGCGAAATGTTCTAATAAAAATAATTTCGATTTTGACATCGAATTTTCCATCTATTTCTGTAATTGGCTTACGGCTATATAGCGTTGAAACACCGGTTTCCGTACGATCACCGAAGTTAAGCAACGTTGAGCCTGGTCAGTATCTAGATGTGTAATGGCGTTGGAATACCACGGTCTGTAAACTTGGATGTGCAGGTGGTGTAATAATGGATGACGGCTAGGAATATTTTTTAATGGATGTCAGTTATCTCCTGTTACTTCCCCTCTGAAAGTTCTCCACTGCCTTAACCAGGTATTGAACTCACACTCTTTGGGTCCTGTCACTGGATCTAACCAACGCCTTTATCCACTGTGCCATGTGTCCTTGAGGTTAAATCAAAAATGTCCTTGAGGCTATGTGAAATTGTTTTGGACGAATGAAAACCTTGTAGAGACTGACCGGTGAGATTAGAATTCGGAAATAAATTCAATGATTCTATGTGAAATTGTTTTGGAACAATTAAAAGCTTACCTCCCCAGAAATTATCCGTTGGGTCAAGAAAAGAAAGAAGAGAAAATAGCGAAATTCTGTTTGATATAAAATGAAGGATAAGAAGGAAGAAGGGGCATAATAGAAAGGAAAAAAATATTAAAATGTCTGAAAAATGGCGGCAATTCGCACAGCCTTATTAAATTAATAAGTGTTGGAGAGTAGTTTCACAGTGGAGGCTTGTATTTCACTAAGTCGGTCCTAAAATAGGTTCGACGTACAAAACGTTAGGAACTTCATATAATAGGTAATGACGCAGAGAAATCTAGTGGTGGTCGCTGACACTTTTAGTATCCGACTAACGGTCGTCCGACATCGACTGACTGACCAACTCGCTGACTGACTTGTTACTATTACTACTTCTACTTATTATAGGTGAGAGAGTCTATTAACTATAGAATAGGTGTGTTCCACTATAACAATAAGAGAAGATAATTTGAAGTAGTGAAAGGTTTCGATTCCGCTCCTCGCGATCAGCGACCAGTGTTCAAGTTCTTGCCAGTGAAATATTATTCGGCAATCATGTTATCGGCTTTTAACCAAACACGCGGAACTTCAAAGAATTTTCTTTCAACAATCCAAGTATTTCAAACTATCCCTCTTAATCTACTTTTGGAGATATGCAAATTATATATCCCTTGTGTGAATAACAAAATTTTTGAGTGTTATTTTATATTAGATTATTTAATCTGTTATATGAACATTTCCTCTTCGGGACAATACGTTAAAACTAAGGATTTTAAAAATTACTAATTTATTTTCCTGAATCAGGCTACTGACACAACTTCAAGCGTGTAAACTCATGAATATATTTCTCATCTTGTTTTGTTAAAATTACCTGTATGTTTCTTCTTCATTATCATCCGCCATTAATCTTCTTGGCGCGAGTAAATCAACTGTTCCTTTTAACCGATAAGCCCTATGCAAATATAAGGGAATCACTGCCCATTTCTGGGCTTGTATATGGACATTGTAAGGTCTAAAAAGAGATTAAATAGATTTGATATCTCATCTACTTCTTGTCAAAGTCCAGATGAGGTTTGGAATATTCTGATATTGGAGTTTCCACCGCTATCATATGATATTTTGGATTGATATCTTTCTCCGACCAGGTTTAGACATTCATCGTTTTCTAATGGATGTGATGATCAAATCCTCCTTGATTTGGTCGTACACTGCTGCCAGGTATACATAACAAGTATGCAATTTCCTATTAAACTAGTTTCGTTTGGTTTGTTTTACCGTATATCTACCCAGAGGTTCATTTAATGCGATTTTTTTTTAAATAAAGTATTGCATTTAAACAGTCACGCTGTTTTTTTAGTTTTTTTTTTTCAGTTGAATTCATTTTCGACATATTTAAAAAAATATTTATGTATACCTTGCAGCAGTATATGACCAAATCAAGGAGGATTTTATCGCCACATCCATTAGAAACCGATGAATGTCTACACCTGATAGGAGGAAGGTATCAAACCACAATTTCATAAGATAGAGTGGGGACCCCAATATCGGAACATTCTAAAATTTATCTCGACTATGAGTTGGTGAATGATCGGCTTGCAAAAGAAAACGTCCTTCCTTTGCGTCAGGTAATCACAGTAATAACAGACAGAAACAATAATAACAACCTGTTTTACTGTCGGCCAAAAAGCCTCTCGAGTATGAGGTGAAGGGTTTTTCATAATATACCTCTGTTCCATCAATCCAGATGGGAGGTTACTAAAACGAAGGAAAATGTGGCGTTCGCGCCTTAGCACTCCGCGGTCGACGTCGCCGATTCACTCAAGTAGGTTTATTCTTCATTATTTCCGACAAATAGTAAGACTGCTTTTGTTAAGTTTATTATTTGCTTCCATTATATATTTTTTAAATCAGTTTAATTTCTCTTAGGAAAAATGTAAAATGAATCAGTATTTTGAAAATGTTTTATTACAGTCTCTTGTTTGTTAGTATTTTAAGCGGATGGAATTAAAATTGCTACAATTTGTCAGTATGTGTTTTATGATTAATGGCTCTTGGCATGACACTCATACAGGAACTTCTTTTTTAGGACATACGAATGGGTTTTGGTAGTATGTCCAATATGGGGCCTGGGCATAATCATTTTCCCCTTCTAGTTTGGCACTTCTGACTCCATTCTCCTATAAATGGTTTCATTTTGAACAATTTATTCTTTGGGTAAGAGTTCAATAAAGACGTAAGCAATTTCGTGGAGTTATTTAATGGCATATATTACATCATTGCATCCTTTATCAGAGAGAAAACGAAAATGAATCTTGGGTACATCTGTAATTTTACAAAATATAAAAGATCTGTGCAAAATTATAAGAAATCGATTTTACTTACTAATATTTTAATAAAATTAGCATGTAAAATTTACCTATAAATTTTAATGTGTATTTATTTATATGTTTTAGTTACAAATACATTTTTATCTTCGAAAATTTATTAACTGAAACTGCAGACGATACCAATGAAAAAAAGTAACGTCAACTTTCTTATATTTTGTGGAGAAGAAGGAAAACGGGATGAACGGAGGAAGAAAAAAATAAAGAAAATTCTAGTCTCATCGTCCTCCTTCCTATATGCAGTAAAAAAAAACAGATTGAGGAATTATTTTGATTGGATGTTGGCTCCACCTTTTTTCTAAATGATCAATGCGTAGATAATCAAGGTGTGTGAAATTTAAATCATATTATTCACCAACTCTTGAGGGAAAAATCTACTACGATAACTAGAGTGTTATCGTAGATTTTTTTTATTTTTTTTGTCTGCAATCTAAACGAGAATATGAATACGTGTAAGACAGGATAAAATTTAAAGACTTTGGTTCCCTTAGATCTAAAGCGAAAATAGCAGAAAAACAGATTTGTCAGCAAATGAATTTTTCTCCCAGGTTTGACATATCAGATTAGATTCAGTCAGATTTCGATTCTCCCCTCTCAGAGAATAGAAAATATTTCTGAAAAAGATTTATTCAGAAGTTATATTGGATTCATTGAGAATGTAAGTGAAGAATGTCAAAAATCAGATTAAACATTTGCCTTCACAAAGTCCTTCAGAGGACGAAACGCGTCGGCTATAGCTTTTTCTTGTAATTTTATTCACACACACACACACACACACACACATATATATATATATATATATATATATATATATATATATATATATATATATATATATATATATATATAAAAAAAATTGGTAATCCGTATGGATAATCCCAAGGAGGATGAAATCCAGAGCTCGATGTTAAATCACAGCGATTAATTCAATGAAATCAGACAACTTTAATGGTTCATTGGTTGTAATTTATTTCCCAGGGAATTTCTTCCCCCACCCCACAATTTCCTGGGGAAATAAATTATAACCAGTGTGCCCTTAAAGTTCACTGTTTTCATTATATATATATATATATATATATATATATATATATATATATATATGTATGTGTGTGTGTGTGTGTGTGTGTGTGTGTGTGTGTGTGTGTGTGTGTGTGTGTGCAAATATATAGAAAATAGGAAATAACCGTTATGTCAATAATCTGAAGTTCTTTAGTATTTTTTTTTTGAAAAAAAAGTGCTCGATACACAAGCCTATATTATAATTTTTAAAAAACATCATTCCACCGCTACATAAGAGTACTCATGTTTCAAAAACAGAAGCTAAATACTACCAATTTAATTATAGAAATTAAATTGAAGTACCTTGTTCTGTTTCATCTTCAAACGAATTTTGGAATAACTAATTTTGAAATTTACGGATCTTTATAATCATATACATTCGTAATATTAATTTCTATGGATATGGAGAAAACCAATCATTTTAATAAGGGGCGGAAGGGTATTCATTTTCACTGGCAACTATTGTATCAAGATATTAGTTAGTTTAGAAAAGAGGTTAAGTCAATGTAGGGCCGGGCTGCCTTTTTTCAAACGAATGATGACATCCGTTCAATATCGTCAGGTCTATTTCAACGACAGAAATTTTTGGCACTTTTGTTACGCCGTTGAGTTTGAATTTGTATACATAAAGATTTGAATTTTTGAAAAAATCTTTATGTATACAAATGCAAATTTAACGGTGTAACAAAAGTGCCATTTTTTTTTTTTTGGTATTTACTGTTTGATACACTAAATATCTGCGACCTCTTGTTTTATTATTCCTTAACCAATTACACGACTTGGGAATGCGTGTCGGTTGACCAGCGTTCAGTCTATATCACCGTTATATTTAACGCCCCCCACTACCACCACGTGGGTCGTGTGTGGCACAGGGCCGAGTTTATCGTGGTTTCTCCAAGCCCGTAGTCTCGGCCAAAAATATTCCCTTTGAACCCGCATAAACGGGTACAGTGCCTGTCTACCTCCGCCGACGAAACTTTGCCCTTTGGCAAAGCCTCGCCGGGTTCCTCTCTGCCGAGGCAGAGAGTTTAACAGTAACGAACGGTCTATATCACCGTTATATTTAACGCCCCCCCCCCCACGTGGGTCGTATAAACGGGTTCAGGGCCTGTCTATCTCCACGGCAGAAACTTTGTCCTTCAGCAAATCTCGTCCGGGTTCCTCTCCGCCAAGGCGGGGAGTTTGACGGCAATAAACGGTTTATACCACCGTTCCCATTAGTGTTACTTTTCCAACTAACTTTATAGTAAGTGGAAGATTCCACAATAGCCTCATTAGAGGGAGGATGCCACTATACCCTCTTTTCAGCTTGTCTCCTCATGGTGTCTCTTTTTTATCATTCCACGCATTATTTTATTCAACCAAAATAAAATTAAAATAAATCAGGAACAACCACTTTCAAAAAAGCTATATGTAGGAATTACATCACATTTTTTTCTTTAGATTTCGACACGTATTTCACGTGTTAGCAGTAGTCTCCTCTATTCAATATAAGAAAATAATGAAAAAGAAATTGGATGGCAAATCCAGTGATTATTGCGTTTTTCAGGTAACTCAAAAGTTTATACGCGAGGAGAAGGTTTTACTTTTCTCGTTCTTTTCTTTTTCTTGATAATGTAAACTGTGCGAGATGACCATTCGCTATATTCAACCTTTGCCAGAACTCTCATTTCCTCAAGACGATTCAATTCTTCGTCAATTTGATTTAACGAAGCAAATGGAACGTTACGCTTTTTCTTAAAAACTGGGTTTACGTCTGGCTTTAACTCAGACTTAGCAGGACGGCCTACGTTACGCTTACCATGAAAAAGTTGGCCATACATGAGGATTTTCGGCATCCGATCATCACTAATTCTGATGACATGACCAGCCCATCTGAACTGTGATTGCATCAGAAAGGATTCAATACCACCGGCGCCATATTTGATGAAAAGATCAGTGTTAGAGATTTCGTCCTGACGTGTATAACCGCATATTAAACGAAGCCAACGTTTATCAAAAGCATTATTTTAATTTCATGTGCGTCCTGTATGGTGTCCACGATTCTGACCCATAAATAAGTGTGGTGAGAATGACTGCTCGATAGAAATTGATTTCGTTTTCAGTGAAAATCCCATGAATATCCCATAGACGATGCTTAAGTTTCCCAACGGCATTGGTTGCCTTTGATATTCGGTTAACTATTTTGTCTTCCAAAGAGGCACTTGAATTGACTTTGCTTCTTAAGTACGAGAATAATTTCACATACTTCAGATTGTTGCTGCCAACAGTAATGGGAACGAATGGAAACGTATGGGCTGCTGGTTATTGTTTTACACCCTTGACCTTCTTAGGTGTAGGCTTTGGACATCTTCAGTTTTCTTTTATGCTTATAGTTAATCCGAATGTGTTGCAAGCGACGGAAAAACGATTGACGAGTATTTGATCTTCTTCGATTGAGGTGGCCACGATCGCCGCGTCATCAGCAAAAAAAGGATCACGATTAATGCTTGCTCGAGTCAGCGATTTTGATTCTGGAAAGTACTCAAAAAAACTTGGCATAACTGAAAATATGCTAAATGTCATCATCTCGTTTCACGAAGGAATGAAAGCATCTGTTTTCTCTAATGGAGATTTCTCAGAAACCTTTGACGTATCAAATGGCACAAAACAGGGTTGTGTCATGGCTCCTGTACTTTTTGCTTTCTTCTTTTCGGTCATGCTGTACAATGCTTATAGTGATCTTGACATGGGAGAAAACACGAAAAATTTTATGTTGAAACACTGTAATATGTGAAAAGTATTTTTTTCATTTGAACATGAGCTATTGAAAGGTAGAGAGTTGTGCCCCTTTAATTATTTTTATCAGTCGAAGCCAAGATGGCGGAATCCGGAAAACAATCGCAGTAATGAAATCTTGGAAATCCAAAATTTCAGGATTGCGGTCTCGGATCCGGTCCAGAATGGTTATAATTTGTTCTGTCTGATTCCAAAATGGTATAATATATTGAGCTACGGCCTCTAGGAGTAAAATTGAAAAAGTGTGGCACAGTGACACAGTGACACACTGACACACTGACATTCGCATTTATTATATCGATGTGCGCACACACACACACACACACACACATATATATATATATATATATATATGTGTGTGTGTGTGTGTGTGTGTGTGTGTGTGTGTGTGTGTGTAAAATAAAAGTATATTCACACAGAGAAATCCAAAACATAAAAACGCAAACAATATATGAAAGAGGAGAATAGAATGTCTTACTTATAACGTTATCAGGAGGGACAACCAGTTTTAGGTACCTTTTTAAGAGGCATGAGAATTGCACTGTTTTTCGTGGTCCGCCAAGCTGCCACTGAATCTCGCGTCCGTCACAATGTTGAGCCAAGTATACAACGACTATCCTCACCAACGGGTTTTCACGCGACTCTCAAGAGCCCTTTAAAACATCAATTATTTTTTTTCCTTTTTAAAAGCGAGATAATCCTCTTCTACATGACAGCACATGTTTATATTTTTCTCAAACATTCAGCTTTTAGAAACCAAAAACATCCAGCCATAGTTTTGACGATTCCAAATATTTAACGTCACCAATATGTAACTTACAGCTTTGGCTATCTTTTTTGATGAAAAATATTCCTTTTCTCTTATCAGATTTAATAGTCCTTTCTTCTTGTCTTCGTTTTCTACCTTGTCTTTCAGTTACTTTCTGGGTCGGCAATCAACACAGTGTCATTTATGCAGATACTTATAATGCCAACCCTAATGCTGACACGGTGACAATATTGTTCTACTTGATTCTCTAGTAAAGTTATTCCTATGCCTTCATCCATATAATAGTCTTATTCTGTCTGTAAGAGATTCTTATTATCTTTCAGATTTATTCTGTGGTCTGTAAAAACAAAATTCCTAGTAGCCGGAGCTGAAATCGAAGGACGAATAGAAGTCACAAGTGTAGATATTGAATGAAAGTTAAACCATTCTTTTATCCGGATTAATCCGGTGCAACGAAATCAAATATTACAGAGATTAATTTTTCAAGTAAGTAGAGAAAATTATGAAAGGAAGATGAAAAGGAGAGAAAGAGGAAAGAAAGGACAAATTAAGTGGATGAAGCGTCGAATAAAAGAAAGAAACTAGGAAAATAAAGAAGGAAAGAAAGAATACATTAAATGCTGAAAGAAGCAAACAAGCAAACAAAGAAAAGGAAAGCTGGGAACGAAAGAAAGAAAGAAAGAAAGAAAGAAAGAAAGAAAGAAAGAAAGAAAGAAAGAAAAGGAATGCTGGGAAAGAAAGAAAGAAAGAAAGAAAGAAAGAAAGAAAGAAAGAAAGAAAGAAAGAAAGAAAAGGAATGCTGGGAACGAAAGAAAGAAAGAAAGAAAGAAAGAAAGAAAGAAAGAAAGAAAAAGGAATGCTGGGAACGAAAGAAAGAAATATTGTTAAACAAGAAAACCAGACGTACGAAAAAAACGGTAATATTTTTAAAAGACACACACGTATAAGAAAGAAGGAAAGAAAGAAAGAAAGAAAAAAAAAAAAGAAATAAATAAAAAGAAAGAAAAACAGAGAAAAGAAAGAAAGAAAAAAAAAATATAAATAAATAAATTGTTAAACTGAAGAAAACCAGACGTAATAAAAAAAACTGTTATATTTTTTAAAGGCACGCATATATAAGAAAAAAAGAAAGAAAGAAAGAAAGAAAGAAAAGAAAGAAAGAAAAGGAATGCTGGGAAAGAAAGAAAGAAAGAAAGAAAGAAAAAAAGAAAGAAAAGAAAGAAAGAAAGAAAGAAAAGAAAAGGAATGAAAGGAACGAAAGAAAAGAAAGAAAGAAAGAAAGAAAGAAAGAAAGAAAGAAAAAAAAAATGCTGGGAAACGAAAAAAAGAAATATTGTTAAACTAGAAAACCAGACGTACGAAAAAAACGGTAATATTTTTAAAAGACACACACGTATAAGAAAGAAGGAAAGAAAGAAGGAAGGAAAGAAAGAAAGAAAAATAAAGAAAAATAAAGAAATAAATAAAAAGAAAGAAAAATAGAGAAAAAGAAAGAAAGAAAAAGAAAATATAAATAAATAAATTGTTAAACTGAAGAAAACCAGACGTAATAAAAAACTGTTATATTTTTAAAAGGCACGCATATATAAGAAAGAAAGAAAGAAAGAAAGAAAGAAAGAAAGAAAGAAAGAAAGAAAGAAAGAAAAGGAATGCTGGGAAAGAAAGAAAGAAAGAAAGAAAGAAAGAAAGAAAGAAAGAAAGAAAAGGAATGCTGGGAAAGAAAGAAAGAAAGAAAGAAAGAAAGAAAGAAAGAAAGAAAGAAAGAAAGAAAGAAAGAAAAAAAGGAATGCTGGGAACGAAAGAAAGAAATATTGTTAAACTAGAAAACCAGACGTACGAAAAAAACGGTAATATTTTTAAAAGACACACACGTATAAGAAAGAAGGAAAGAAAGAAATAAAGAAAAATAAAGAAATAAATAAAAAGAAAGAAAAACAGAGAAAAAGAAAGAAAGAAAAAGAAAATATAAATAAATAAATTGTTAAACTGAAGAAAACCAGACGTAATAAAAAACTGTTATATTCTTAAAAGGCACGCATATATAAGAAAGAAAGAAAGAAAGAAAGAAAGAAAGAAAGAAAGAAAGAAAGAAAGAAAATTAAGGAAAAATAGAGAACCAGAAAGAAAAAGAGAGAGAAAGAAAAAGAAAGAAAGAAAATTAAGGAAAAATAGAGAACAAGAAAGGAAAATAGAAAGAAAGAAAGAAAGAAAGAAAGAAAGAAAAGGAATATTGGAAAGGAACGAAAGAAATATTGTTAAACTGAAGAAAACCAGACGTACGAAAAAACGGTAATATTTTTAAGAGGGACACACGTATAAGAAAGAAAGAAAGAAAGAAACGGAAAAATAAATTAAGGGTATAAAGTAACAAACATCAAAGAAAAGAATCGTGGAAATGAAAGAAAGAAATATTGTGAAAGCGAAGAAGAAATAGGCGTGAAAATAGGAAACATTTTTAAAAGAAAGAACATTATATATAAGAAAGAACGAAAGATTGTTCAAACATAGAATGAACTAAAGAAGGATACAAGGAAGGGAAAGTGTTTGTTTTTTTGAAAGACGAAAAAAGAAAAGAAAAGGAAAACGAGAAAGCGAAAGAGATGTTTGAGAACAGAAAATTAAAAGAAAAAAAAGCAAGATAAATCTTCTATTCCCCTCTGAGATAAACGCAGGTCTGTTCCACTGAAAATGGCAAACTCTAATCACTCCTGTAACTATTCACAACGGAAAAGATTTTAAGCGCAACTTCCGTGCACTCTTTGCCCATTGGAGGCGAATATGAACTAACTTAATCTGCTAAAGGAAACAGCTTATAATACGACTATCAAATATGAAATAAACCACTTGGTACACAGATACATTCATGAGACATGCAATGTGAACAAAAATAGTTACAACTGGCTTGCATGTATGTTCGGACAATTTTTTTTTTTTTTATTGACATTATTTATCATTGTACGCACCGACCTTCTTCAGGTGATATACGTTGGAATTACGAACCGAATCGTTTCTTTAATACACGGTGTAGATTGTTCTAGTTCCACGTGCCATGCCTTTTTTGAGTATTTCAGTTTAAGTTAATTTCCTTTAGTAACTCAACTTTCCAAGATTTTCTCTCTCTGCTGTGCTCAGCTATTGAACACACAACACTTTGGGTCGGGGTGGTAGCACTTGTTAGGGTCCCAGCTATGGAAAAATAGTGAACTACTTTTTTATAGTAAATATTCCCGATAATAGATTTTAATCGTAAACATAATATTACCAAGGAAATTAAATTTTGGCATGTAATGTTCATAAGAAGTTGATATACCATCAAATAAACCAAACCAAACTGTTTGGTGAAGCCATTTTTGAATTAGTTCAACCAACGCTTTCATCTACTGACCGAAACGACGGTAATATGTTAATAAAGATGAGGACAATGGTTCAAACGATGCAAATTATCTAAATAGTTACAATACTCCATCTCAGAAATATCGACAGATTCTGAAGACGGGCGGAACATACAATGGCCGAAATATCGTGAATATGGCAACACAGTTGAAAACAACAATCCGGACGATGTATATAGGGGGCATAGTTACAATAACTCATCTCAGAAATATAGACAGTTCCTGAAGAAAGCCGGAGTGTACAACGGCCGAAATGTTGTAAGTATGGCAACAAAATGCAGGACAACAGTCTCAACGATGTAAATAGTATAAATAGGTTACAATACCTCATCTCAAAAATATAGACAGATCCTGAAGAAGGCCAGAGCGTACAACGACTGAATCGTCGTTAATATGGCAACAAAGTTGAGAACAGTCTGAACGATGTAAATAGCGTAAATAGTTACAATACATCATCTCAAAAATATCGCCAGATCCTGAAAAGTGCAGAGCATACAATGGCTGAAATGTCGTGAATATGGCAACAAAGTTGAGGACAACCATCCGAACGATGTATATAAGGTACATAGTTACAATTCCTCATCTGAGAAATATAGACAGATATATATATATATATATATATATATATATATAGATAGATAGATAGATAGATAGATAGATATTTATATATATACCATAGATTAGAGAATACATGAAGCGGTATTTATCGAATCAGTGGACCAATTCTTTCTTTATTTTATTTCAAAGGCAGGCTTTCAATCGGTCAATTCTCCAGTCGTCATTAAGACTTCCCTTTTAATATCTTTTGAATATTAACCTGGCTTTTTAAAAATGCACATGCAACTAATGCATACAGGACAACTGACTAAAAAGTTATATACAGTACAAAAATAAACAAAGACGCTTACTTGATCATACACTGAAATTATGCTACTTTATGAACTATGTAAAAAAAAAGGTCCGTTACTCTGACTCCAATTAATTACATTATAATTACGCTACAACTCCACATAAATGCCTAGACTCTTTTATCA
>CAHIKZ030002922.1:1032500-1037500 GCA_903632075.3 Acanthosepion pharaonis | reverse complement strand
ATGTATTAATGCAAATGTTCGTTGCACGTATATTGTTCCTAATTTCCATCAACAATATGCCTGGTGGCTTCACTTTTAAACTCGGTATCTATGCTGATAACACAGCCATTTATTTCTGTCTTAATATAAAATCTAATCGGTTCGATAAGGTCAAATTTGCAAATGATAAAAACAATGACCTACATTCATACTTGTTAGTTTTTTTTTCCGCTCTAAAACGAAATTTATCTCTATTAATCATTTGATAGAGTCCTTTTTGCCTTCTATTCACATGGCTGATGCTAGCCTCCAGGAGAGCGAGGCATTGCGCCTTCTAAGACTAACGATTTCTAATATTATGAAGGGGAAAGTTTATATCGAATCTATTGCTTGGTCTGCTGCTAGGAAGTTGGCTTCACTGTGCCGTGCTACACAATTCATTTCCTCAGAATCTATCTTACATATGTATTACTCTACTATTCGTCTTAGAATGTTACGGCCACAGATGGCCTGGTCCTTCTACAATATATTGAGAGATTCTTGACAAAATAAAAAGAAGAATTACCAATGTTGTTAGTCCGGTCCTGGCATCTCAGTATCAGTATTTTTCCCACCGTCCTAATGTATCTTTCCTATACCTTTTTTTATAAATACTTTCATGGCAAAAGTTTTAATGAACTCTCCTCTCTGATGCCTAGACTCTATGAATTTAAGCGCATTGCTAGCTTGGTGGCAAGATATCAATTTACAGTGGAACTGGATAGAAGTTACCGTCAGTTCTATGCTAACATTCTCTTTGTTATGGGACCTTACCCATAATAATATAATGGACTATTCCATACGTAATAAATACTGCGCCTCAAGAGGAAGCAGAGAGTTCAGTTCGAAGTCGGACGACAGGATGATCGGCTGATCGGTTGAACTCTCTGCCTTCGGGCGGGGAGGAACCCGAACGAGGCTACGCCGAAGGGCGGAGTCTCTTTCAGGGAGGTAAACCGACCCTGAACCCGTTTATACGGTTTCAAAGGGCATATTTTTGACCGATATTCTCTGTATATATTTCTACTTCTCTGTATATATTCCTGTTTGTAATATATCTGTGTTCAAAAGGCATATTTTTGGCCGAGCCAACGGGCTCGGAGATCCCACGTTAAACCGGCCTTGTGCCACATGATGCCCTCGTGGTGGGTGACTAAATACCGTTTAGTCTGAAGTCTGGAGTGAGGTCCGTCAGAAGTCCGTCAGGAGTCTGTCAGTCAGAGCGAGCGAGTCAGTCAGTCGAGTCAGAGGCAGTCAGAGGCAGTCCGAAACAGAGTCGCGTTCAGACAATTACTACTAAACCTGATGGTTCGTACTAACACTTTCTACTTCTTTGTTATATATTCCTGTTTGTAATATAGCTGTGTTGTTCCATACCTGTGTTCGAGTTCTTCTTTATTGGTTCTACCTTGGACTATCACCGTGGTACAAGGAACCGGACCATAACACTCTTCTGGTTTGGGGAAATCTCTTCCTGCTTTTTGCCTTACATTCAAGTATGATTCCAGCTCTTATCACTTCAGATAAAGATTTATTGTCGAACTAGTTATAAGAGAATTATAAACCCAAAATATGTTAGGTTTGGGTCTGGTGGCTCCACTTCATACAGAAACTAGAGCAGCAATGCCAATCGTACTAAGTCTATGACAGTATGTTTCACAAGAGTGTTCAGTTAGTTTGCATCATCATTCATCGCATCAATTTGAAGACAATTATATCGGATACTACTAGTTGAAAAAAGAATCATATTTCTATATTAGACAACGGTGGAAAAGATAACTTTTTATTGTTCTCTCTTCTTAATAATATTTTCCTTATATTCACTATTACTCTGGCGTCTTAGTGGCTTTCTTGCCTTGCCTTGATTTCGCATGAAATGATTAAAATGTGAAAAACAAAACTTCGTGTAAGAAATTAAAAGACAATTAGATGTAAGCTTTGCAATATAATTCTAATAATAATAATAATAATAATAATAATAATAATAATGAACAGACCCTGTTACAAATATAGGACCTGTAACAATTTTATGGAACTCTACAATACACACAGACAAAAGTAATCGCTTTGACATAGTGATCAAAGGCCACAAGAACAGAATGTGCCTTCTTATTGACATGGCATTCCCTGCAGATTGTAATCTATCTTTGAAGATCTTCCAAAAAACTATAAAAATACAAGGATCTTGAATTGGAAATCTAAAATATATTGCAAATGAGGACATCAGTAGTTCCAGTGGTAGTTGGAGCATTCGCAAAGATTTGAATTTTTTTCCGATAGACTCACTAAAGAGGTCCCCTGGTGGCCCATGCCTTAAAGAAATACAATATCTTGTACTCAGAAGTAGAGCACACACATTACGGCTTATGTCAGGGGGTACCACCCAGACGAGGCTATGCCGAAGGGCAGAGTCTCGTCTCGGAAAACTGACTCCGTTTTTACGTGAACCATAGGGAATTTTTGCCCGAGTCTACGGGCACGGATACCGCAATTTAAACTCGGCCTTGTGCCACATCTTGCTGCGTGAGGCAGCGGGTAAATAATTCTGAAGAGCTTTATCTATGTAAAATATGTGTGAGCTTAAACTTTTTTTTTTTACAAAAATGATCAGTGAAAAATGTCGAAGCCATTTCTGACCTTAGGTCTCTGGTTGGGACCCGGAAGGAAATGTGTATACAACAGAAATTAAGGGAAATAATAATAATAATAATAATAATAATAATAATAATAATGAAGAAAATGAATGACAATAAAGATAAATTTTTTCATTAGTTCACATCAAACCAACATCTTTAAAAGCCATTGCGCAACATTTTTAAAAGCCATTGAGCTTTTCTATATTGTTTCGCTTCAAGCCGGTCAGGGGTTGAAGCTACGATTTACGCGTTAAGTTTTTCGTTTTCATCGAAAGGGCCAACAGAAATGACCGAATATTTTTTTCTTTATTATCAAATCTATCAAAATACAAGGGTCTTGAAATTGAAATCTCAAAAATATGTCACATGACGACGTCAATAATTCCAGTTGTACTTGGGGCCCTCGGATTGATTAGAAAAGATTCCAATAGACTCATTGAAGGAATTCCTCATAGCCTGTCACAAGTACAGCTCACACATTACAAAGAGTGTTATCTATGTAAAATATGCGTGATATTAATTTTTTTTTTTTTTTTTTTTAAAATGATCAGTGGAAAATGTCGAAGCCATTTCTGATCTTAGGTCTCTGGTTGGGGCCCGGAAGGAAATGTGTATACAACAGAAATTCAGGGAAATAATAATAATAATAATAATAATAATAATAATAATAATAATAATAATAATCTCAAAATTTCAAAGACGAAAGATGTGCAAAAGTTTCTTATCTGTTCGCTTTGTCACTTGCCTCTCTGAGTTGGTAATCGCTGCGACATACGCTGATATTGAATAACGACCTCCTCCTATTTAAGCCGTGCCTGATATCAATATAAGTTAGTTTAATAACATTCTTAGCCTTCAGCAGGTTTGTATTCAGCTTGTCTAGTTACACAATCCCCGATAGCCGACAGTTGCGAATTGTGAGTTTTCCTCAGATTCGTCGGACAAAGAAAATGAAAATAATAACTATAAGCCTTCAACGTTTTTCATATCCATTTTTTTAATGTTATTTCTTTCAAACGTCAGCTGAGAAATAAGCCCTTAGCCAAACATATTCGACGCGTAAATTGCTTCCCGTCTTTCAAAATCGAATTTAATTACAGTGATCGCTACCAAGGTCGTCTTGTGTTCTGAGAAAAAAGCGTCTGGATTTATATGCTGTCAGTAGATACAAACTGGGTCCTATAGCCCTCTATAGCAATCGGTCGAGTAGAAAGAAAATTCTTAATTCAATAAACCTCCAACTATTGATTATATAGCCTCGGCAACCAGCAAATGGCCAATGTGGTGAGTACGATTGCAACCCTGAAGACACGGTCAGTCAGGTAGGTAGTCATCCCTGATATCAATAGATAAAGAAGGTCTTTATTTACGAAAATATTACCTTCTAGATTTCCATTTGTTAACGAAATTGATAGCCGTGTGAAATAGAGGCAATATATTCGAATCCTAAACCAAACTCCGGATGGAAGTATATACTATATAGAAAATAAATTAAACAGAAAATGCATAAATATATATATGTATATATACAGGATGCGATGGGTAAAATGTCGCCATTTTATATTTTTTTAATTTTCGCGCATGCGCATTGTTTGATTCTGATTTTTTCGACTGCACAATTTAGTAGGGTCAGTTGGGCACCTTCATTGAAAAAAAGAGCATCATAATGCAATTCACTCCGCAAGAAATCTGTACTGCTTCGCACCGGAAGACCCAATACGAACATTTTCGAGTGTTTGGGTGTAAATCTGAGGAGAGTGCAGGGGATTCGTAAAGAGTCAGATGAGTCTAATGGTGATTTCGAAGGTACGGTGGTTCGGAAAACTCATTCTGATAAGAAAAGAACTAAAGAATTTTTTTGGATGAGCGCCTTAGACACAACACGAAGGATCACATCAAGTGATAGGGAGGTAGTGCTGTCCTGTGTCAAATAGGTGGCTGCTTGAAGTCCCTCTATCAGGCGACAAGACTCTGCACCATGCCACACAAACAGAGGAACGAAGTCATGACTGCCAGACAATTTCTGCGACCACATCACCCTTTACATCTAGCCGTCTATCTCCCCAGAGTGAAACCTCTTGGTTATTTTGTGTACGGTGCAATTGAGCGAGAGACAAACAAAACTCCTTGTAGAACCAAAGATGAACTAAAGGCAACGATTATGGCAACATTCACCAACTTAAACAAGGAGACCGTCCAGAAGAGTTGCAGGAGATTCGGAATCATCTGGGTGATTTTATAGACTAAATTTACTCTTTAGCATTTTTTGCGTAATTTTGCTAAATATATCTGTTAAAATGAGATGTCAGTGTTATTTTCATTTTTGCGTAATTTAGACGACAATTT
>CAHIKZ030002922.1:955000-1027500 GCA_903632075.3 Acanthosepion pharaonis | reverse complement strand
GAAGAAGAGGGTTTTCCAAGGGTATTAGCACGTAAGTGAATGTAATGTATTCGACTGGAATTCGAACTCGGCCCTTATGTCCGCTATCTATTACTCCACCGTGCCTCCTCAAATAATCCTCATTAATCCATATAATATCCTATAATTTCTTAAATCAAACTTTATTTAAGAAAAAGAAAACATCAACAAAACAACGTAAAAAAATATATCACCGCCTCTAGTAATCATGTCCACACAAAAATGTCTATACACAAAAGCTGAGTATCCTCTACCATGCATTCAATTGTGAAAGCAGAATAACATAACATATTTTATTACTTCTAAGCTCACAAAAAGAATCAGGTATTAAATGACCCATAAGGACTTGATATGCCGTTAAACAGACAAATCAATCAGCCTTACATATCTATAAGCCTACCATTTGTCCTCGCTTTGAATATTCCTGTCACATCTGGTCTGATGCTGCTGTTATATATTTAGAGGTTCTTAATACATTCCAAAGAAGAATCAGTAATATTATTGGTCCTGATCTGGCATCTCGGATTCAGTCACTTTCCCACCACCGTAACGTAGCTTCCCTACGATATTTTTATAAGAACACGTCTATATTGCTTGGCGTGTAAGAAGCAACTACCTGAAAAAATATTTCTCTATCTATCATTCCCACGCTTGTTCATCAAATCAAAATCGACTTCATTTATTTTCTCCTGTATCTGATCCCTGAAGTCAGTCTGAGGAAGACAGAGCAGAGATACACTTCCCCGTAAATATAATAGTCTGCTACTCTTGGTACTTGTTCTGATAAACGTTCCATGAGGATACCTATGACTTTATGTATTTAAGGGCAGTACTAGATTGGCGGCAAGATCCCATTATTTTATACTTGAAATTGCAAGATGTAACCGTAAGTTCTCTACTAACGTTTTCTTCTCTCGAACTTCTCGCTTGTGGAACTCTCTTCCGCCGTTATGCTTCCCAGTCAACTTTGGCAACCAAAAATTTAAATGCAATGTCAATCGGTATCATCTCTCCACGTAAATCCTGTTCTTTTATTGTTCTCTTTCCTTTAAAATGTTGTCTTTTTCTCATATTCTCTTACACTCTGTAACCATTTGCGTCGTAGTGCCTTACTTGGAGTGAAATTATTCAAAAAATTTAAAATCGAGCCGAGTTCAAGATCGACCCTATTGGGGAGTAAAGAATACACCCCCGGTGACTCTATGAACTCCTCTGATACTAGAAAGTGTTCCATGGTATGGGGTTAGTAGTATTTCAAAAGCAGTTAGTTCCAGGTTTGAGCAGAGGGTGACAGGACCTTTTTTTCGCAGACAAGTCTCTGTCCCAAGACAGATATCTCAAAGAAACGCAACAACGAGCAAATTTTAGCATAGGTCTCAATTTACAACAAGAAAAATACAGAACTATTTACAGAAATAACAAGAAAACTAGTCCTGCTTAACAAGAATGATAAAATGAAAGATATGCTAAAAAAAACAGAATAATTAAAAGCAAACGCCACGCAAAAAACCTAAATTTTAACCTCATCTAATTTTAGTCAACACACAAATGTTCGCAAAATGTAACAAGAAAAGATATGGGGTTTGTGGTATAAAACTCCTTCACTTTTGAAAACCCTACAACAATATTCACAATAAAGAAAATTTTAAACTGTGACTCCGAAAATAAATTTATGCTCTCAGGTTCACAAACTTCAACAAACCCTATATAGATATCACTCAAGCACTAAACAACACAGTCGCCCTACACAAAAGCAATATCAACTTACCGGAAAACAGAAAACTCTCTGTGTCACAACACATCCACAAATGCAACAAAGGTAACTTTAAAATTATGACAATATATTCAAACTTTTCGAATTTACATTTTTCCTTTAAATTAAATTAATTTTTTATGGTTTTAAGTTGCTACGTTAATTTATGTTATTAATTAAATTCTAATATTTGTTAATTTGTATTATTAATTAAATTATAATATTGTATTTGATTTATTATGCTATATTATTAAAGTAACAAAGCAAATATTTGTTAATATGTCGCCATTGACCCATTATTTCATTCTTATTTAAAAATTTAATTTGATTATTAAAAGTTAATATTGATTATTTAATAATTTAATTCATCTTTTAATAATCAAACTAAATTGTTAAAAGTTATTAAACATGACAACTTCTATATAGTAAATTTAATTTCGACGAAAAATGTAATTTTGAAGAAAATCATTTACAACTGGATGAAAAATCCACAGCTGAAAAATGAAGACATAAACAAAAAGAATGTGTGATTTTATATTGAAAATATATATTTAACATCAATCTGCGTCTTTCTTGTCGGCTGTTGAATGGTATCGCTAAAAGCATGCACCTGGTGTCATCAATGTTGTTGAAACCGTTGGTTGAAGTGTGCAGCGATAAAGAAATTTCGTTTTAATCACATATTAAAAAACTTGACAACTTGGTCTGACAATTTTGGCTACAAATTGCGACAAGCGAGACGTCTTTCCACTTCCCTAACATATAACCCTCCTCATCTATGTATACAATCTCACCCCCCACACCCACGACACACACTAGTAATAACAGACATGCCGAACGCTTTTACACCGACCAAAATTTTAAATTTAAGATTATTTTCGTAAACAGTTTCGCATATCGAACAATGTCGGTGAGTAATTTCTATTTCTCTGTTTATTCCTCGGTCCGTTGATGAAGGACACAGGCGTGTCCGAAAGTTCCGATCTTAAAAAGTTTCTCTCCGTGTGTTCATTTCTGTCATATGGTTAATAATTAATATTTAATAAGTTTTTCTCTTACTGATTATATGTTTACCGTTTTATTTGTCCTTGTTGTATTAATTGCCCTATCTTATAACACACACACACACACACACACACACACACACACATATATATATATATATATATATATATATATATATATGTGGCGTCACAAAAATGTACTCACGATTTGATGTCCTATAAATTTTTAATATTTTTTCATATCCAAACATTTGATTTCATTCAATATTTTATTTAAACTGTTAAACATTAATATTTAGTAATTTTAGCCATTAACCCTGTTTGCAACTTAATAAACAATGCTTCTATTATCATTTAAAGAGTCAGTATATTTTTGCTAACAAGCTCTCTCTTTCTCTTTTTTCTCACTCTCTAATGTATATATATATATATATATATATATATATATATATATATATATATCATTATAGTAAAGAATCCTCAACAGAATGCAGAAAGCACTGGACGGCCGTTTCGTCTTATTTGATTGTCATCAGCAGTGTGCATCCACTAACGAGAATCGAACCCGGACATTTACGATACAAGGCAAATGTCATACGCCTGGACCAATGGGGCTCAGTGACGAAGAAGTAACTGACAACACTCGATATAACGCTGCTCTATCGATTCCGTGATGATACTCATCCGAGTATTGAAATCCAACGGATTATGCCCAAAGAGCAAACTTTTTTCTTCCTCTTAACCGGTCAAACGGGGAGCTTTATGCTGGGTCAAACAAGGATATATAAATGATAGAATTTTGGGAGATTAGAATAATCATTATAGTAATTCATCGAGTGTAAAAGAATTCTCAAAAGAATGCAGAAGGTACGTGTCTAGACAGTTTCCTTTTGGTCACCGACGCCCCTTGGTCCAGTTGGTATGACGCTTGCGCTGTATTGTAACGGTCTGGGTTCTCTTCTTGGTAGTGGATTCGCACTGCTGATGAGTCCTAAAAAGGACGAAACCGCCGTCCAAAGTTTTCTTCGCTTTTGATTAAAAAATTTGAAGAAAGCGTGTTATTACTTTCGTTATGATTCCAATATTTTTTTCTGCTGAGGATTCTTGTAGACTCGATGAATTACTATAATGATTATTCTAATCCCAAAAAAATTCTATCACACACACACATACATACACACACAAGCATATATATATATATATATATATATATATATATACACACACGAATGAAATGAGAACGAAAATAATATATAAATTCTAACGATAATAGACCAATAATTATTTATTATCATTTTTTTTATATAGACAAAAACAATTTCCTCACTACAAAGATGCAACTTCGTATCAGTGCATTTAATTGCATTTCGACTGTCGAAATGCAATTAAATGCACTGAAACGAAATTGCATTTTTGTAATGAGTAAATTGATTTTGTCCATATGAAAAATTATTAACATATATATATATATATATATATATATATATATACCACATGTAAGGCACAAAAGCCCCTAAAACACAAGGGGTTAGTGTGAAACAGTTAGGAACAGAAACATTAATCATGGGCGGGAAGAGAAAAGAGTAAGCAGGAGGACAAAAGATAGCCACTGACATTGCATTTAATTTTTAGCAGATTAAAGTCGTCTGTAAAACATGTAGCCAGAAGAGAGTTCCACAAACGAGAAGTGCGAGAAAAGAAAACTGTTAGCAAAGAATTTATGGTACATCTAGCCATCAACCGTAAATTGATGAGATCTCTACGCCAGTCGAGTACTGCGCTTAAGTTCATAAAATCTAGGTTTTATAGCGAAGAGCACATCCAAACAATTCGTATGAAAGACACAGAGAGGTAAGCTTACAGCGGTGGTTAAGTGGCTGAATCCGAGGCGCCAGATCAGGACCGATAATATTGCTGATTCTTCATTGGATTTATCAAGGAGATCCAGCTAAACAGGAGGGACACCGGGCAATATGTGAGAGCAATATTCTAAGTATGGACGATTAGCAGATTAATAAATATGTAAGATAGATTCTGTCTAAAGATTGTCTCTCACGGCACAGTGAACCAACTTTCTCATGAGCTGACCTAGCAATGGATTCCATATAGTCTATCTAGTTCATTGTCAACTGAAAACGTTAGCCCGGAGCAACGAATCACTTTCCTGGAGGTTAGTATGTTAATGGAAGGCTGAGAGGATCTCTCTCTCTCTCTCTCTCTCCTCCTATATATATATATATATATATATATATATATATATATATATATATATATATATGTATGTATTTATTTTTAAAAAAAAGTGAGAAACCGAAAATGTTTTTTGTTGTAATGTAGATTTATTTTATTTTTAAATATATATTATGCTTTATTTTCCATAATTTTGCAGAATTTTTCCATAATTAATTTTGATTAAAATTTAAATTTAAAAAATCCACATTACAACCAAAAAATTTGCGGTTTCTCTCTTCTTTTTTTTAAAAATATACACCTTTCTCTCCTTGGAACAACTATAACCTCTTCCATATATATATATATAAATGACAATAGGAAAACTGTAGTTATTGCTGACGCGTTTCGTCAAATGTGAACTTTTTCTCAAGGCAAAAAACGAAATGAATTTATTTAAACAAAGTAACTAATAATAACAAAAACAAAATGTTCTTAGCAACTGGAAGAATTTAGAGAACGCTTTTTTCATACTGTTAAATTCTTTGGCAACTACAACAGTTTTCCTATTGTCATTTACATTTATAAATATTGTCTTTTTCTACAGGTTAACTTTGAGAAATTTTCATATATATATATATATATATATATATATATATATATATATATATATAAAATTTAAAACTAAAAATTAATCGAATTAAGTCGACTCCCCATGAAGGATTATTAGCTGTAGAACAACATTTCCGCCTAGAAAAACAAGATTTCAAAACCCATACCAAATTTACAATAATTGAGAGAATAGAAAAGTTCAGAGCAGATAATATTAGAAAGATTTTAGAGTTCCATGAAATTAAGTGGATACAACATCTAAAAATACACTATCCAGCCGAGCTAAACCATAAATTTAACAATATAGATAGTATTAATATATAACACTACAGATCAAAACCTAACCACATTTCTCACCCACACAAGACAGACATGCTTATGGTGGTGTTGAGGCCTCACACTTATACACACACGCACATAAACATACGCATTTACACACATCATACTCACTCACTCCATAATGAGCCAAATGATAACACACACCCACAGCAATACACACGCTTACACATATCATACTCACTCACTCCCTAAGAACCAAATAACACACACAAAAACACTTAACAGAGACACATCCCCTCGCCAGGTCCAATAAAATTGTCAAATTGTCCAGAGAATTCAGAGCAGCATAGATCCATCCAGCTCTTCTCTCAAATAATAACTTAAAAGAGACTGTTTGACCAACACAAGGACTATTAAAAGATTCATGTTAAAAAGATAAAAAAATAAAAAATACAAATGAAAACTACAGACAAAAGTTCATTTTCTCCATCAAGACATTCATTTCTGTAGTTTACTGCTACCAGCTAGCAGAAATATATCTACTCCTGATGATGGCCATTTTGGCCGAAACTAGTCGAGGAATCTAAATGAAATAATAATAAAAAAAGCGAAAGAATATTAATCTACAACCCATTGTGCCTAAAGATTTTAATATTTTAATATTTTTTATTATCGGACACGAGTTGGCAACCAATATATATATATATATATATATACACGATAAAGGGATTGATAAACACAAGATATGTAGTAATGGCCGTATTCGGACACGAGTTGGCAACCACTATATATATATATATATATATATATATATATATATACGATAAAGGGACTTGATAAACACAAGTTAATCTCCAGAGATTAATGACCGCTTCGCATTAGCAAAAGAAAGAAAAGGAAATTCCTTAAGCAAGCTTGGCAACGTAATGGAATTCGACTCAAACATTACGAAGAAATGTCAGAGTTATGTCTAATCTTATTTTTTCTTGGAAAAAGAGATTCTCTTAAGGAAAGCAAATCGTTTTTGCTTGGTTTTACGAAATAAATTTTAAAGACAAAACAGGAAGAATAAACCTTATGTTTCCACGCCGACGATTAATAAAATTTCCGCTTTCTTTGTTTGGACTTACTAAAAATAAATGATAATATAACTAACATTTTTTATAGTTTAATTTTTGTTTATTAAAGTTCACCTAAGAGCCACTCAAGGCAGATGTTTACTTCAGATGTTGGTTAGAAACGGAAGACGATTTAGAATGGTTCCTTTCTAGAATGGAGAGTTTTATACGCCCCCGAAAATTTCTAGCAAACACCAGTCAGCTCTGGTTTACCTCTGAATGCGCTGCTTCCATAATTGACCAGAATTAATATCTACCGAAGGTAGATGTAATTTGATCCTTACTACATTCAGTTTTGTCCGGAATCACTGCAAAAAAAAGTTCGAGAAGCGTCAAGTAAAGCAACGCACAAGCAATTCATGCCAAGGTTAAAAAGAAATAAATTCTGACCTACGAATTCTGAAAGATCACCAACCAAATTATGTACAGAGATAAAGCGGCTGTGCCTAGAATTATAAGTCGCCACGAGGTCATATTCAAAGAGCAAAAATTGAATACAGAATGATCATGTTGTTAATTGGGTGAATCATATTACATTATTAAGTGGTATTCACCGCCTTCTTCGAAATTCGGTTTGATCAAACTTCACTGAGATTTGAGGTAGTACGATCTATCTATCTATCTATCTGTTGCAATATGTTCGTATCTATAGCAGTCTGTTATTATCTTTCTCATATATATATATATATATATATATATATATATATAAAAAATAATATATATATATATATATATATATATATATAATTATTTTTTTTCATTTATAACATAAATATGTTATAAAATCACTACAAAAATAGCCATTTTGTTTCAACACTCTTGGTGTCTTATCAAGTGATGGTGTTGAATGCAAAGGGGTGTTGAAATAAAATGGCTATTTTTGTAGTGATTTTTTAAAAAAAATAATTATATCTGCTCTACTTTGTATTGAGCACTCTTTTAAGAATAGTAATTGTTGGTTATTGGAATTCATTCCGTATATACCAATTATATACTTGGATATATATATATATATATATATATATATATATATATAATGCGATGGGTAAATTGTCGCCATTTTATATTTTTTTATTTCACCCATGCACGTTGTTTGTTTTTGATTGCCCAGAATAAGAGGGTCAGTTGGGCACCATCTGTGAGAAAAAGTGCACCATGACACAATACATTCTGACAGAAATTCGGAAACGTCTTGTTGTACTGCTTCGTATTCGCGCCTGAAGCTGCAATGCTAACATTTCAGAATGTTTGTGTTTCAATGTGGGGTCAGTGCAGAGGATTCTGAAAGTGTTGTATGAATCTGATGATGATTACGAAGAGGTTTGGACTGATCACTAGTGATGGCAACTTTATATCTTTTTTCTTTATTCAAAGGGCCTCAGACTCAATACGGAGATCCGACATTTTGTGTGGGTGTCCCTGATTTGTTGAACTGCCATCCTTTGCCGGAGTGATTGGCCAGTTTCGCCAATGTAATGCTCGTGCCAACCTTGGCATGTAATTATTTATATGAAATTCTCTGAGTCTCACGAGAAATCATTTTAATTTTGAATTATATATATATATATATATATATATATATATATATATATATATATATATATATATATATATATATATAATATTGTAGGGCTGTCCTAGGTCAAGATGGTGGCTGCTGAAAACCCAATGTCTGGAAACAGGACACTACACCATGCCACAAAAGCAGAAGAACTCAGTCATGGCTGTCATACAATTTCTGCTACCACATCACACCTTACATTTTGCCACCTAATTCCCTAAACTGCTACCCCCCCATGATTATTATGTGTGGGGTAGTACCAAAGATTAACTGAACGCAAGGATTATGGCAGCATTCACCAACTTCAGATGAGTTGCAAGAGATTCCAAAGACGTTTGGAATCCGTCGTTGAAGCTAATGGTGATTTTATTGAATCAATTCACTCTTTAGTATTTCAAGATGTGTCATTGTTATTTTTATTTTTGAGTAATTTAGACGAAAATTTACCTAGCGCACCTAATATATATATATATGTGTGTGTGTGTGTGTGCGTGTGCGTGTGCATATATATATATATATATATATATATATATATATATATATATACAGAGAGAGAGAGAGGGAGAAAGGGAGAGATTTTTTTTTTGTTAAAAAGATTCTGTACAAAAACTAATTGCATCGACTAAAATGAGGATTGGAAAAAAAAGTCACCTAATATTTAATATAGTGATATTTATTTATCATATATGAATTTTTACTAGAATTAAAACTTTGTTACTTACAATAGTATTTTCAGTGTTTTTGTCTTAGAAAAATAATTTGTTGTTTTCTTTTTTTAACTATTTTTTTTTAATTAAACGCTTTCGCTTAGCTTTTCAAAAAAGTGTTTAACTGTTTCTGTCTCCATGTGTTGATGCTAATGTTTTAAACAGATGAAAAAATGAAAATCAAGGGACGTAACTGACTATATATGTCATTTATCGTAAGGGGAATTTATTAGAATCTATTTCTGCAATGAATTAAGTATGGGTTTGAACATGTTGATGAAAAATATTTCTTTATTAATCCGCCTATGTTCAATGGTTCTGTAGTCGCATTTGTAGAATGGGAAGACACTAAAATTTGGCTAAGAGGTATTTTTCTTGTGTGGGTGTCCCTGATTTGTTGGCAATGAACTGCCATCCTTTGCCGGAGTGATTGGCCGGTTTCGCCAATGTAATGCTCGTGCCAACCTTGGCATGTAATTATTTATATGAAATTCTCTGAGTCTCACGAGAAATCATTTTTAATTTTGAATTATATATATATATATATATATATATATATATATATATATATATATATATATATATAATATTGCATATATATATATATATAATATTGCAATATTGGAATTAGATGTAAGCTCTTCAATTAATAATTCCACATACAATCTTACAGCGTGTTCTATTCACAAGTGATCACCTGTCAAGGTACAGACTAGGCTCGATGTTGCTTAACCTCGATGATCGAGCGAGAACCGGTGTGTGTCTCAATGTGATATGGCCATAAGACTAGAAAATATACAGGTAGAGATAGATAGATAGATAGATAGATAGATAGATATGAATAGGATAAAATAGGTATAAATAGGATAAGATAGATAGGTATAAGTATGAACTGGTTTAGATAGATGGAGAGAGAGAGAGAAGAAGGTATGAAGTGTTTCAGATAGATAGATATGAAAATCTTAGAGACAGACAGATCTAGCTAGATAGGTAGATTCGAATACGCCAAGATAGATACGAATAAGATAGATAGATAGATAGATAGATAGATAGATAGATAGATAGATAGATTATAAACAGACTGATAAGCACTATAAAATGGTTAAGGATTAAGTTTCATGCAAGAGGTAAGAAGTGCAGTTTATGGGGCCATATAGGACCGATAACGCTCAACGCGAGACGAAGAAGTTAGGTTTGCAGTGATATCAAAAGCGTCATCTCGGGAATCTGTTCCACAAAGACGCCATTCTCGGGAAGAAGCTCCCCACATGGAACTGCCTCCTTACTAACGGAATACGAATGGAATGAAGATAGTACGTTCCATTATACGTGGAATGGTGTGTCTTAGCTATAAAGGCCTGAACTGATTGAACAAAGGAATGGATCTTGTCAGATCATTTTCTATGGAAATAGCTATATTGTAACGAGATATTATTCGTAAAGGGTTGTAGTGACATTAAAGATGGTATCAGCAGCAGCTCTAAAATAGAATTCATATCAGCAGTAGCTGAAACATAATAGCAGTAGCAGCTCTAAATAAAAAATTATCAGCAGCAGCTATTGACTATAAAAAAATACGTGAACCCTAAAGTAACTGTTTTTCCGGAACTGCTGACATGAACTTTCCACACTGAAGCCATAATAGCTGCGAATGCTTCAGCATAAAACACACCAACAAATTTAGTTCCTGATATAACATAGTAAACATTTCGTTGTGTATAAAGTTTACTTCTGAAAAAATAAACCCTTGTTTTAAAGTTTACTTTTGTCAATTGTATTTTAATAATTGTTATCTTTGTATTGCAAATCAATTGGTCTGTTATTTTGTACATGTACTCTTTGCATCACAATTATTTCAGCTTCCTTGATGGCATTTAAATGAAAATGCTAATATTAACAAATTTGCATCTTCATTTAAATATCAACAAATAAGGGGGAGAAAAGGCGAGGACAGCGGAACCAATACTGAATATTGCTTTCAAGCATGAAACAGACTGTTGGCACACTAGTTATACCCACTCTATCCCTGATATTGAGCACTTTTACCCACAAATATAGTATAGCTTAATATATATATATATATATATATATATATATATATATATATATGCATGTGGTCGAGTTGTTAGAACTGTAGTGACATTTAAGATAGTAACATTAAGAGCTCTAAATAAGCATTATATCAGCAGCAGCTCTCCAATATAAAAACACGTAAACCCTAAAATAACTTTCTTTCCAGGTTCCCTCTTTAAGAACTGCTGACATGAACTTTTCATGCTGAAGCTACAAGGGCTGCGACGGCTTCACATAAAACAAACTAACAAATAAGTTCTCCCATAAATTAATATTTCGTTGTATATGCAATTTACATCTAACAAAAGAAAATTGTGTTTTAAACTCTCCTTTTCTTAATTTTATTTTAATAAATGTTACCCTTGCATTGCAAATCAATTGGTCCGTTATTTTGTGCATGTACTCTGGAGAGCACCATTATGTGCTAAAAACTGTTCCTGTAAGAAATCTTATGCATTTAGTTATTGAAATAGTTAAGCACTAAAGAAATGTCTAATTTTAGACTATACATTTTCAGTGTTCCATTTAGTTATAATTGTTGCCCCAAAATATATTACTCATTTCTAATGATTAAAATATGCTATTTGTTAATTTTATGTCAATATCTTTCAGAATTTTGTTCCCAAGTACGTGATGTACTCTGTGTATACACTAGAAAATACGATTAGACTGTTCGGAAAATAATGTCCGATTTTAGAATACACATTTTAATTGTGTTCTAATACCTTATTATAAGAGTTGCACAAAAAATAGATTACTCATTCCTAATGATTAATATGTCCTCTTTGTTAATTTTATATCAATGTCTTTCAGAATTTAACTTATTTTCTTGTTCGACAAATGATATTCGATTTTAGAATAAACCTATGAATTGCGTTCTAATATATAATTATAGTCGCTGTAGGAAAATATATTACTCATTCCAAATTATTAAAGTATTCTATTTGTTAAATTTTATATCATTTTTTTTTCAGAATTCAATTTCAAACTTTATATACGTCTCATCTTGAACATAGAAAAAGTAGAGATGCGTTTACTTTTTTTTACGTGAATTTATGCTTGACCATAATGCTTGTCAAACTGCTGCCAACATTAACAGAGGATGGGGTGTAGGATCCAATTGTGACCGTGCCGTGCATCGCTGGTCACGAGTGATAAGGGACGTCCATCTGCAGTTGACAATGTAGTTAGTTTAGTTTTTCCTTCCGCCTGTGCTGTTAGGCGTCGTGAGGAGACATAGTCGTCTGTCAGCGGCAAGGCGAGTGGCTTTAAGGAGAGATATCTCGTGGGCATTGAGAGTATCTGCCAGTGAGTCACTCCAGCGTCTACTTGATCTGGCTGTCGCTTTTCAGCCAGAGTACCTGAGGGTGTATGCTCATAGGACTGGTTAGTTGATAGGCATACGAGTGAGGTGTCCGAACTACTTAAGTCTCTGTCATTCAATGTGCTGTACGATTGATATGGCTCCTACCATATATCTTATTGTCTCATTCCTGATCTTGTCTCGCCTGGTCTTGTTCACTGCTTTCCTCAGGCATTTCATCTCACAAGTGATCAGTTTCCTCTCAAGGGTTTTTTGTTAGGGGCCATGTCAGGCGCTGGTATGTCAGCGTTTGTAGGAAAATGGCGTAGATGAGATTTGCCTTTTAGCTCATAGGATGTTTTAGAAGAGAAGCAAGTTGGTAACTACGTTGGCTTACTGACATCTGGACTCAATTTCTCTGTCTAGTTTGCCGTTTTCAGTAAATATGCTGCCCAGGTATTCACTGGTTTGCTTTAGCTCGGTCCCATTGATGTTAATGTCCAATTTTTCTGGTCTCTTTCTAACGGTCATGACCACGGTCTTGCTGACACTGATCTTCACGTCGTATTTTCACAGTTTGAGTTGAGTTGGTCAGCAGTTCCTGCAGCTGGATACTATCATTGTTCATCATTGCCAGGTCGTTGGCAAAAATGCGTTCGTTGAGTGCCTCAGAATGTGGATGCAATTGAAAATGGACATCTGAAAACACGAGTCGAACAAAACTCACGTCAAACTCTCAGAGAAATGTCTCAGATAATGGGTGTCAGCATTTCAACGATATCGGACTATTCCAAGAAAATTGGTAAGTTGAAGAATCTCGATAAATGGGGTCTACACGAAATCAATGTAAACCAAAATTTTCGACGTTTTGTTTGTCCGATGCTGCGTTTGCGAAATTCAAATGAGACATTTCGTGATGGAATAGATATTTATTCGTACGATTTTGTACAAAACATGGCACAAGGCCAAAAAGGGGATTGGGGAAAAGGACTTCTTCTGTCTTAATTTCTAATCTTAGCTAGTCACAAACACTGACCCAAACATACCAACAATAGTCCTATCACCAAAACAATACATTCTCTCCTACCTTTCTTACTACATCCACCATAATACCTCATGTCTCTATGAAATCCTAACTAGTCTGCATATGTACATTTCAAAGTCTGTGGGTGGGGAGTGACTTGTGATGAGAAATGAAGCCTTTATGACGTTAACAATTGGTCCAATGGCTTCTTAATGACAAAGGACCTGAACACTTTTCAAAACAGTAATTGCTCCAACAGAAGATTATGGTGACCGAAGATTTATGGCGGTCTGCCATATGTGGTATCCATTAGATCTTCCTGGAATCTAACCAGAGCATCGCTGTCGAACTTTACTGTCAGCAAGTGGATGATATGCACATTCAGTGAAATAAAATGCGACCGGCATTGGTTAATCGACGACGTCCAATTCTGCTTTACGACAACGCTCGATCACATATTGCCAGGATAACATGGGCACCTCGAGGTGGTGCAATGGTTAGCAAGCTTGTCTCGCTAGAACAATTACGACTCAGTAGTGAGTTCAATCCTCACTGGGTGCCCTATACTTTCGTCCTTGTGCCACATCTCAGCTTCGCTTGGAAAATGACTATTTCCAGGATGACACTGCAGAAACTTACCAATTTTGGAATCAAGACTTTGCTATATTCACCATATTCCCTGGATCTCCCATCAGCTGACTAACATATTTTGATAATTTTTTTACACCAAAAGATATTTCGTTACATCGATGACCCTGAAAGTGAATTCAAAGATTTATGTAACTTGATAGCAGAAATGTGATGTTATTAAGCCTATTCCTATTTTGACAGATTTCAACATTGTTTAAATAGATTAAGGAATAGAGTTAATTTTTTTTTAATCGGACATTTTCCGAACAGATAGATGTCGATTCCGCTATGACGGTTGAGATTGGCGCGAATGAGCGGAAGGTGTAATTTCCTGTCCTACTGAAATTATTTAGTTCATTGAAAATATACTTGCTTTCAAATTATGAGAAATGGCTTTTTCGGAACGCAAATGCTATTGATATGATATTAATCGAAACCTAATTTTATAACTCACAGAGGAAAAATAGTTATGAAATATTTCATTTTGTAAGGGACCCCTCAATTTATTATACGATTCTAACTTTAATATGATGCCTTCAAGTTATTAAATTTCAATAACTTACCTAAAGTCTATGCGAGACTTCAAAAAGTGTCATGCTATTTTCCATATATTTTTCTCACCAAAGATTTTACGCAAAATTGAAAATTATACTGACACCTCATATTAACATATATATTTACCAAAATTACACAAAAGATTTTGAAATACTAAAGAGTAAATTTATTTAATAAAATCGCCGATTTAATCCCAGCCTCCAGACGACTTCGGAATCTCCTGCAACTCTTCTGGACGGCATGCTTGTTAAAGGTTATGACTATTGTCATATTTCTCATTTTTGGTAGTACAAGTTTTCTTGGTCTGTCGCTCAACTGTGCACCACACATAATAACCAAAGAGGTTTCCGTCTGGAGAGTTATATGACCAGATATAAGGGGTGATATGGTCGTAGAAATTTTCTGACAGCCATGACTGGGTTCTCCTGCTTTTGTGGCATGGTGCAGTGTCCCGTTGTCAGATATGCAGTCTTCTAACAGCTAGCTATATTCTTGACCAGGGCGGACACAACCTCCTCAAGGCACTTGATGTAGTCTGTAGCCCTGTGAGAAGAAGACCTGAAGTATAACGTCGCCATTACTAGTGAACACCTTCGTAATCACCATTAGACTCAACCAACTCTTTCCGAATCCTCTGCACTGTCCTCAGACTGAAACCCAAACATTCTGAAATGTTCGTATTGGAGCTTCCGGCGTGAATGCCAAGCAGTACAGCAAGTTGTTACGAAATTCCAGAAAAGTGAATTGCATCATGCTGCTCTTTCTCTCACGGAAGGTACCCAGCTGACCCTACTACACTGTGCAGTCGACAAAATCAAAAACAACAACGCGGATGCGCGAAATAGAAATATAATATTTACCTATTGCAACCATTTATCTATCTATCTATCTATCTATCTATCTATCTATGTGTCTGTCCCTACGCCTCATCAGCATGTTTGATGCTCGTCTCCGTGAGAGCGACTCACTTCATCTTGGCCTCACGTTTTCAACTGATTGAAGTGGAAAAACTATATTAAATCAATAGCTGCTTCTCCTGCCAGGAAATTTGGTTCACTGTGTCGTGCCAAGAGCTAATTCTTGTCACTCCATCTCACACATCTACAAATCTACCATTCGTCCTTGAATTGAATACTTTGCCATATATGGCTTGGTGCCCCTGCCATTCATCTTGAGGTTTTCCACAATGTAATATAATCGGTCCTGAAATGGCTTCTCGATTTCAGACACTCTCTCACAGACGTGGTGTGGTTTTCCTCTGTCTTTTGTACAAATATTTTCATGGCCACTGTTCAGACGACCGTTTTTCACTGGTGCGCCGACTATTCGTCAACTAATTTTTTACAGATATATGCTCCGTAGAAAAATGTTTTAAAACATGTTGATCGAGATAATTGTCAATAATTCATAAAAAGAAACATCTCCATATTCAAAAAAACGCTTCTCTGCGATATTTTACAGAAAAAGTAATATTTAACAAAAATAGATTAATTAAACTAAGCTAATCTTTCTGAAATAAAATTTCAGAAAAGTATATTTTATTTTTGAAAGATTTTTTTTTAATGAAGAGGAATACGTTGTACTGAAAGAAACCATTTTTATTGATTTAAAAAGCGCTCATTCCAATTCGATTTGAAATAAATCTAGGCCACCACCCTTTTACTGGTGAATTAGTTAAATGTAACCGCCACTTCTACCCACAACAGTTTCTTGTCTCGCACATTCTCGCCTGTGGAACTCCCTTCCGTTTCATTGCTTCCCTGATAACTACAATCTTCAAAAATTCAAATGCAATGTCAATCGTCATCTTTTATCTTCTCGTTCAGCTTTTATCCTTTCTTCGGTCCCTACTATACCCATTCTTTTTCTCCCACATTCACTCTTTGTAACCTCCTGCGTACCTGTGGTATTCCCGCCTTGCTTGGGGTGAAATGATTAAAAAAGAAAAATGACGGTTATTTTATTGGGGAGGATGGTCTTAAAAACAATGATTTTCGTGGCTAAAATAGATGTTTCTTTACTGGTTGCAAATATTTCGACTTTCGCCTGGTGTGTCACCAGATTGCACGTCCATTGGTAAACCTTATTTAGTTAGGCATTTTAAGCATTCCCATAAAATCAATAAGGTTCGTTTTATATTCCTTCTCTTGGATAAGTGCTTATCAAACTTTGGAGTGGACATTTTAACAAGGAATAATTAGTAATGGAATTTAAAAATGAGAAAATAATAAAGTTGTCTCTTGAAATAAGTATTTATTTTATATGACATTATAGATTTAAATTTAAATTTAAATTTGCTTGTGCGAAACGTTCTTTTTTTATTAAAAATAATATTACACAATTTACTCTTCTGTAAAATTTTGGGCGCAGCTTGTTACCTTTCAGTGTTCACCGGTTGAGGAACGCTCTCTTAGATGAGCATGTGCCTACTTATTTGATTTTATCTTCACCGCGGCAGGATGTATTAATCTCAGCCACTTATAAAAACACACACCGCTTCCCACTTTCTCAGAATTTCAGTAAACTACCAAATTTATTAATCATCTTACATCTTAGGGCCTTTTTTCAGACAATCCATTTGCTTTTCGTCTCTTCAGGTTAACTACTGATATACTGACGGTAATTGCTGGAAGAATCTATTATGCTCTAGATAAGAATAATGAAGCCCGGATGTAGCTTTGGACATATCGAAATCTTTATTAGGTGTTCCAGTTTTTTAAGAACTCTGCTGAACCATCCGACCCTTTCCACTATCGGCCTATTTGTGTTCTATCTATTTTTGGGAAACTTCCAGAGATCCTAATCAATACCAAATTTATTAATCATCTTACATCGTAGGGCCCTTTTTTCAGATCATCCATTTGCTTTGCGTCACTCCAGGCTAACTGCTGATATACTGACGATAAATACTGAAAGAGTCTATCATGCTCTACATAAGACTGATGTAGCTCAGGGTGTAGCTTTGGACATAGCGAAAGCTTTCAACAGGCTTTGAAATACAGGTCTTCTCCACAAGATGAAAAATTATGGCGTCTCCGAACAAATTTTTGAACTGATCCATTTTGTCTTATTCAATCATAAAATGAAAGTAATCATCAAGGCGACTCTTCTAATTCCTATCGTACTAATACAGGTCTTCCTTAACGCTCCATCCTTTGACTTACTTTGTTTTTAATTTTCATTAAGGATCTTCCCGGTGGCATCAGTGCTCAACATGGTGTCTACGCCGATGACAACATTTACTCTTGTCTACATAGTAACGTTGATGGCAACTGATATCCAAAACAAATTTGAGTCTGTTGTTAACTGCGGCAAAGGATAACTTGTTATCTTTAAAGTCTTCAAAACTAAACTGTACATTATTTACATATTTTGTATTTTATATATATTTTATCGATTTTTATTACGATTCTAAGCATCGCTTTTTATTACGATTCTAATCATCTCTGTTATTACGATTCTAATCATCATTTTTTATTATGATTCAAATCATCGATTTTTATTACGATTCCAATAATCGCTTTTTATTACGATTCCAATCATCGCTTTTTTTACGATTCTAATCATCGCTTACGATTCTAATCGTCTCTTTTATTACGATTCTAATCATCACATTTATTACGATTCTAATCATCGCTTTTTATTACGATTCTAAAAATCGCTTTTTATTACGATTCTAAGCATCGCTTTTTATTACGATTCCAAATATCGCTTTTTATTACGATTCTAATAATCGCTTTTTATTACAATTCTAATCATCTCTTTTTTTACGATTCTAATCATCGCTTTTTATTACGATTCTAATCATCGCTTACGATTCTAACCATTCTTTTATTACAATTCTAATCATCGCTTTTTATTACGATTCTAATCATCTCTTTTATTACGATTCAAATCATCGCTTTTTATTACGATTCTAAACATCTCTTTTATTACGATTCTAATTATCGCTTTATATTACGATTCTAATCATCGTAACAAAGTTTAACTATGCAGGGAATGTAATTAAAATAATAGCGGTGTCAAGGAAAAAGCAGTTCTTTTGACGTTTTTCTTACGGCATGAATGTTCACATTAGCTGTTTTAACTTTCTATAAGTTTCACATAGTCCTATTTAAGCAAGACAAATGAAATAAACAAAAAATAACTCAAAGGTCATAGGAATATTCGCTAAGCTGTTTTATAGAGAATATAACTCAAGGTTATTAACGAAGCAAAACAAATATTTATTCCTTTTTACGCTTCCTTATATTAAAATGGCTACCCTAAACGCAAGCACATAATGGAGATTCAAGTTAGCAGGGTATTGACTTTGTAAATTGAACATTTGTTAAAAAGGACTATTCTTTTTCTTTTTTCTGTGAGTAACGTGGCCCTTCATGTTTTTAATGTTGCTGGTCGGTCTTGAATACATAATTCCTGCGGTTAGTAATTTGAATATAGGAATAAATAAATAAATTCATAGAAATTCAGTAAAAAAAAAAAAAATACTGGCAATGTTTTCTATGTGCCGTCTCCCTTCAGGATGTACGCGATCATATATGCCCAGATAAATTTTATTATTTCTCCTAAACCTTGTTCCGCCATCCATTTAATCAAGCTCACTAAATTTGTTATACGCTGTTTTTCTCTGTCTGTCTTGTCTTCCATTTGTCCTATGAATACCAGATTCACCAACCTAAGCCCTCTTTCTTCATGGTGTCTGTCGGGTTTCTCTCGTTCACTCGCAGGAAAAGCACAGCGATAATCCAAATAGGTTAATTAACTGTCTCTCCAACAGTGTACAACAGAACAGGACAAAGGCAAAAAGACAAATAAACTACACCACCTGCATTGCTTATATAGCAATACTATTAGAAGATTCTAGAGAGCTCTACAAATTTATATTCGTTTCTGTTCGACAGATTCGCATGCCAGCAATTTGTATTGGACAGATCTAGATACTAGTGATCTCCAAAATAGTGTCCTACAAATTCGAACTGTCTCCTCGTGATGTTGAGTATAAATTTCTTTTTCCACTTTCATCGTTATTAGGAAGCCTTCTGATAGATAGATAGATAGATAGATAGATAGATAGATAGATAGATAGAAACAGAATGATATAAATTATCTTTCTCTTGAATATTACGGCATTTCAATTGTCTCTTGTAGCCTGAAGTTCTCTGGAATACAGAGCGAGAAGAGAGATAGATAGATATGAACAGAATGAAATAGATAGATAGATAGATAGATAGATAGATAGATAGATAGAAAGAAACAGAATGATATAAATTATCTTTCTCTTGAATATTACGGCATTTCAATTGTCTATTGTAGCCTGAAGTTCTCAAGGATACAGAGCAAGTTAGATAGATAGAAAGAAAGAAAGAAAGAAAGAAAGAGAATGATATAAATACTTTTACTCTTGAAAATTACTGTATTTCAATTGTCACTTATAGCCTGGAGCTCCCAATGAATACATAAGCAAGAAAGATAGATAGATAGATAGATAGATAGATAGATAGATAGATAGATAGATAGATAGATAAAATCAGAGATACGTAGATAGATATGTAAAATCTTAGATAAATAAATAGATATATAAAATCATAGATAGATAGATAGATAGATAAAATCATAGATAGATAAGTAAATACATATGTAAATAATAGATAATTAGATATGTAAAATCATAGCTAAATAGATATGGGAAGTCATAGATAGATAGATAGATAGATAGATAGATAGATAGATAGATAAAATCATAGAAAAATAGATATGTAAAATCATAGATAGATAGATAGATAGATAGATAGATAGATAGATAGATAGATAAAATCATAGAAAAATAGATATGTAAAATCATAGATAGATAGATAGATAGATAGATAGATAGATAGATAAAATCATAGAAAAATAGATATGTAAAATCATAGATAGATAGATAGATAGATAAAATCATAGAAAAATAGATATGTAAAATCATAGATAGATAGATAGATGAATAGATAGATAGATAGATAAAATCATAGAAAAATAGATATGTAAAATCATAGATAGATTAATAGATAGATAGATAGATAAAATCATAGAAAAATAGATATGTAAAATCATAGATAGATAGATAGATAGATAGATAGATAAAATCATAGAAAAATAGATATGTAAAATCATAGATAGATAGATAGATAGATAGATAGATAGATAAAATCATAGAAAAATAGATATGTAAAATCATAGATAGATAGATAGATAGATAGGAAAAGAATGAGATAAATAAAATGGATAATGACTGAACGATATGACCGAATAGTCAACAAAAGTAAGATTCAGGAGAGAAACTTTCGATGCTAAGCACTTGAAATCTTTTTCTTAATCTGTTCATCCGATTAACAGATATTGGTGTGTCTTCCCAAACCCAGAAATGTAAACACATTACGATACACGCATTGCTCACATATACACACACCTAAAAAGCCCTACTTATATATATATATATATATATATATATATATATATATATATATATATATATATATATATATATATTGTGTTTGTGTGTGTGTGTGTGTAAAAGGAGTTACATCCTAAAGTAAGATACTTTGTGTCAAATATTATTAGAATAAAGACACAAAAGGTGCTAAAACATTCCCGGACTGATGATGACGGGATAAATAAATTTCTTATGTTTTTTTATGTAATCAGATTTATTTAAATATTTGTAAACAAAGCTTCAGAGGAGGATAGAGTCTTGTATATAAAGAATATCTTACTTAGTCTTGCCTATAGGGAATATCTTTGCCTATAACGAAATTCTTGCTTAGTCTTGCCTATAAAGAATATCTTACACAGTCTTGCCTGTAACGAGTATCTTACATAGTTCTGCCTATAACAAATATCTTACTTAGTCCTGCCTATAACAAATATCTTACTTAGTTTTGCCTATAACAAACATCTTGCTTAGTCTTGTCTTTAACGTATATATTGCTTAATCTTGCCTATAAAGAATATCTTGCTTAATCTTGCCTATAACGAATATCTGGCTTAATCTTGCCTATAAAGAATATCTTACTCAGTCTTGCCTATAACGAGTATCTTGCTTAGTTCTGCCTATAACAAATATCTTAGTTCTACCTATAAGAAATATTTTACTTAGTTCTGCCTATAAGAAATATATTACTTAGTTCTGCCTATAACAAATATCTTACTTAGTCCTGCCTATGACAAATATCTTACTTAGTCTGGCCTATAAGGAATATCTTACTTAGTTTCGCCTATAAGAAACATCTTGCTTAGTCTTGTCTTTAACGTATATCTTGCTTAATCTTGCCTATAACAAATATCTGGCTTAGTCTTGCCTGTAACGAATATCTGGCTTTATCTTGTGTATAACGAAAACCTTGCTTAGCTTTGCCTATAAAGAAAATCTTGCTTAGTCTTACCTATAACGAAAATCTTTTTAATGACTTAACAACCAAAAAACGAGATTGTTAATATAGATACATAATTGCAGACCCCACTGTATGTGTGATGCCTCTTTTCTTCACAAGGTAATGAGGCGGTGTTTTCGAGGTGAGAGATTGTCGCTCATCTGGGTTTTTCTTTTCTTACGACCGGGACAAAATAACCCCGCCTTTGTTCTGGCTGAAGTGAAAATACTGTTGACAACTCTCGAGTCAGACACTCTACTGAATCTGACTATATCGCCAATACCACCAGCAGCTGTTCTGTAATTCTTCAGTCTTTGATGTCAAAGGCTGGCAGTGATATTTAGCCACCCCCCTACGCGAGGGTTACATGTGGTACAAGGCCGGGATTAACGTGGGATCTCCGAGCCCGTAGGCTCGGCCAAAAATATTCCCTATTCGAACGCGTATAAACGGGTTCAGAGGCTGTCAACCTCCCCGAACGAGACTCTGCCCTTCGGCGGAGCCTCGTCCGCGTTGTCAAAGGTTGGCAGTGATATTTAGCCCCCCCCCACACACACACACGAGGGTTACATGTGGCACATGGCCGGGATTAACGTGGGATTTCCGAGCCCGTAGGCTCGGCCAAAAATATTCACTATTCGAACGCGTATAAACGGGTTCAGGGGCAGTCAACCTCCCCGAACGAGACTCTGCCCTTCGTCGGAGCCTCGTCCGGGTTATCAAAGGCTGGCAATGCATATTCGGGAAAAACATGGCCGCCTTTATACACGTCGCATTGAACATTTTGAGCCTTCTGATTGGTTAACCTTTCTATTGGTGAACTATAAAATGAGTCAGCTCATTTTGGTTGGCTCACTAGTACACCAGGGTACCCAAAAATTCCAGCAATAACCATGTGAGTCTTTTTATGCATAGAGCTTGATGATACCACCAGTGGTCACACTGACAAAACAATTACACATCTGATCTTTATTCGATCGGCTATGTGCCGATTTAAAAATTAAAATAGACAACAGGATTCACTTTAGTTATTAATAATGTCGTTTAACCAATTCTAGTTCAATTAATTAGGCAACCTAATTACTAATGATTAAGCCTCAGCGCAGCGAGGTACAGTGACATATTAGTTCCACGTTATGGTTACCTAACGTAAAGAATCGAAAGAACTCGAAACACGAGAAGGATCAAGAAAGCCGATCGGGAAATCTTTTTAAACCACTGAGAGAATTAGATTTATTCCATTGTCAAACATCTTATTTTTTACAGATTTAGGTTCAAACTCATACGCAAAACACCTTTTGAATTCTGATTTTCACGGCTATTATCCAGATTTTGTCATAATGGTGTCAAAATCTATATTGATAAAAATCAACTTTATATGAACAAATATAATCCTAACCCGTAGGTGCCAACTGAAGATAATAAGGGAATAGTGACAAGTTTGCTATTCCCTACTCCAATAGAAAAAAAATACCGTCTCTTCTGGAACTAAGCGAACATGGCTCTCCACAGATTCCTTTTCCATTCGTATCTGTGAATCGATATTACTGGGGATATATTCATTTTCTTTCTCTTTTCTTTTCTTTGTCTTCTTTCCTTTCTTTCTCTTTTCCTTTCTTTTTCCCTTTCTCTCTCGCGCGCTCTGTCCGTTTACTCTCTCTCTCTCTCTCTCTCTCTCTCTCTCTCTCTCTCCTTATCCTTCGCTAACAACCGGACTCAGTAACCTTCTTATTAATTGACCAATCAGAAGTGTCTGTCGTCAAGATGTCTCAGCGATATTACAGCATATTGGTGAAATCTTTCTTTCAATTATTTTCCCACCGTCTGATCGTTTTTTGTCTTTCTTTCTTTCTTTCTTTCTTTCTTTCTTTCTTTCTCCGCCCACGTTCATTCATTCATTCATTCTTTCTTTCTTTCTTTCTTTCTTTCTTTCTTTCTATTCCCACCGAAATTCAGTCTTTTGTTCATTTCTTTCTTTGTTTCTTCCTTTTATTCTTTTTGGCCTTCATTCTTTCTCCACCGACGTTCTTTCTTTCACTCATAACTTTTCCCCATAGACATTCGATTTCTTTCTTTCTTTCTTTCTTTCTTTCTTTCTTTCTTATTTATTCCATATTTTTAGTCTATTGATGTTGCGTGGGTAGATTCATTTCTAATACGAATATAATAGCCATTAATTACGAAAATGTATATCTGATAAATAATGATATATGAGTTTTCAGCAATTTTTCACTCCTTTCACAGGTCCAACTTGTTTCTATAGATGAATTTGTTTCTAGCAAACAGTTTACAGATATGACACATAAATATATTATTTACACTCTCTTTCTTTAGACTGTACATACATATCAATCGATAACAGATAGGTAGATTGATATGAACTGGCTGAGATAGATAGATAGATAGATAGATATGAATAGAATGAGATACAAGGTTCAGTTGAAAAGTTCATAGGCTAACTATAAATGGGTGATGCTAGAGCTGTGAAATTTTGCATGCATTAATTTCAAAACTTCTTAATTGGATGTGTTATTTTGTGGTAAACAGATACCTGTTCAAAGACTGTCCATTCTGCTGTGTATCACTGCGATACTTGTTCTTTGCCAAGTGTTTCTTTCATGTTGGGGAACAGATGATCGTCAAATCAAGAGAATAGGGAGGGTGATCTATCATTTGAATACTACAGTCACGCAAAGTCATTGAGAACAAGGATCTGTGTGATGGAGTATTGTCCTGTTGAAAGAAGAACACTTTCTTGTTGGGGCTTGGTAGCATTTCGTAACTGCCTCGGTAAGTTTGCATTGTACTCTCCATTGATGATATGGCCCTTTTGAAGATATTCAAGAGGCAAAATGCCTTTTGCATCACAAAAAAATAAACTGATACCATTATTACCTTCTCTGCAAATGACACGACCTTGAGTAGGATGTTATGGGTAAGTTACGTAGATGACACCTGAATACTCTGGCCATACCAGTTAGATGTCCAGGTTCTACTGGACCATGTGATTTCAATAAGTCCTTCGATACAGTTCACGATAGAGAAAGAGAGTAACAATTCACTCCCATTCCTGGGTGTTCTAATATCTCGGACAGAGCATGGGTTCAAGACATCCTTATACCGCAAACCGACATTCACCAGAAAGTACCTCAATTTCAACCCCCACCTTCCATACAGCGTAAAGAAAGGGATCGTCCGCTGCTTACAACACCGAGCAAAAGTCATAAGTGGCGACCAAGAGATATTTGATAAAGAATTGGTCATTATAAGTAGTACTCTACAACGTAACAACTACCCTGGTTACATGGTAGCAGCCCCAATAAACTGGGATAGGCTGTTACTAGAGGAGGACAACAACACCCAGAAAACAGTCTGCCTGCCTTATGTGAAGTGGTTATCGGAGAAAATACAAGGGATCTACGGTCCGTATAACACCAGGACAACCTTCAAAAGCTTGATGACACTTCGCAGTTACCCCTCCCAAGTAAGAGCCCCCATAGAAGAGAACATGATTAAAGACTGTGTGTACGCCATCTTGTGCAGCTGTAGAAAGAAATCCAAGGTGGAGACAGACCGCCCCCTTAAGGTAAGGCTTTAAGAACACCAAAAAGCTGTAACACGAGGGGAAGTGGAAAAATCAGGCGTGACTGACCGCATATGCAGAGAAAAGGGAGATCAGCGCGATCTCTGGGATCGGGTTGAAATCATAGACAAAGAACATCATTGGAAAATTCGTAAACTTAAGGAATCAGCACATATCCTAGGACACAAACATATCCTGAGCTGACCAAGTATAGAAATGAATACAACATGGGAACCAATAATAAGGAGTGCCAGAGAAAAACAATAATAACAACGAAAAATGCAAGATGAACTCTGGTAAAAACTGCAACGATAACAGCAAAAATTGTAATATGAGTAATAGTATAATGGTTGCTGAAGACAGTAAGTTTATACGTCCCAGAAATTCTTACACATATATCCTTAAGAGCACATGGCTCAGTGGATAAAGGCGTTGGTTAGATCCAGTGACAGGACCCAAAAGAGTTGTGAGTTCAATATCTGGTTAATTAATAGGAGATAACTGATAAATGACATCCATTAGAAATGGCACGTGGAACTAGAACAGCAAACGAAATAAAGGGTTCAGAAGAAGGACGGAGCGTATAAAGGTCGAAACGCTGTAAAGTTAATAGTGTATTTGGCATAATGGTGTAACTAAAAAAAGGGCTTAAATCTCAGGTACCTTCATGCTGACATAGTTGCTAAATTTAGTCTTCTGATAGAGTTCCCATCAATCGCTGTCTAGATGTTTGATTTATAGCCAATCGTCTGTCATCCATCGCCATGTGGTGAGAACGATCAATGTTTTTCTCGGTGGTGACAGTTTCAGACCATCCAGACATAGGATCATCTCCAAGATTAACCCTTCTGCTAAACTCAGCTACCTAATTTTGCACTCTTCATAAGCCTGTACCACTATCCCCTAATATAGCAACCCACGCTCTGTCCGAGATATTAGAACACCCAGGAATGGGAGTGAATTGTCACTCTCTTTCTCTATCGTGAACTGTATCGAAGGACTTATTGAAATCACATGGTCCAGTAGAACCTGGACATCTAACTGGTATGGCCAGAGTATTCAGGTGTCATCTACGTAACTTACCCATAGAGTTGGCTTTAGAGATATAGATTCTAATGTCATTTTCTCAAAGTATTCCATGTATATATTCGCCATTGCTGTTGATAATGGCGAGCCCATTGCTAAGCCCTCATCCTGTGATATATGTGTGCACTTTTCAGTACACCCATGTATCACAATATGTCCATAGATAGATAGAAATAGACTGAGATAGATAAATATAAATATTCTTAGATAGATAGATAGATAGATAGATAGATAGATATGAACAGACTAAGATAGATAGATAGATAGATAGATATGAACAGACTAAGATAGATAGATAGATATATAGATAGATAGATATGAACAGACTAAGATAGATAAATATGACTATTCTGAGATAGATAGATAGATAGATAGATAGATAGATAGATAGATAGATAGATATGAATAGACTGGGATACATATATACGAACAGACTTTGGTAGACAGGTAGTAATTCATAATGACAGAACAATATACTTGGATAGGTAAGAGATTATGATCCTAGGTAAACATGTTATCAGATATTATTAAAAATACAATATTTTAAGCACGTAAATTGCCATAAAGTGATCGATGTTGATAAAGTCATAAGTGTGTACGCACTCCCAAAGGGTAGGATGGCTCTGACCATCTTAGACTGAAACTCTGCACCACCATAAGCTGTCTCGAACCACAACAATTAATAATGATTGGCTATAAATTAATAACAGAATGTTTGTTTGAATAGGGACAAAAAAGTGAATTTAAACGGATAATATCCTAACAAAAATGAATTAGTTTGCAATGCTTTATCTAATATAAGTTCAACATCTTCGTTTCGGTGATGAAACTAGTGTATATAAATATTAGTTGAAAATGTTAAATCTAACAATAAAAAGACGATCTGATTAGTTGCAATATAATATAACTGAAATTAAGATGAAACAACTACTAAGTAAAATTCAAAATGGCCGACAATGCTTAATTTAATAATAAAATAATAGAATAAACGTCTGGTAAGTTGCAATGAAACCTAAAATTAAGATGAAACTAATACGAATCGAAAATGAATAATGCATCGTCTAATAATAATAATAATAATTGAATGGCACACTGGGGAAATTCCATGGAAAGCAAGTGAAATTAAGGTGGAATAAATACGAGACCAATTTTAATAATGGTTACTATTTTTTTTATATCTAATAACCAATCCACGTTCATATTACTACTGCTAATGGTGATTTGTATAATTGCGTTGAATATCAAATGAAGTCGAAAGAATTAGTGGCCATTAGCTGAATGTCTTTCACAGTTATTTTACGCTTTAAAATTGCAAAATGGACAAATATTTAAATGGAGTCGAATAGAAAGCTGAGTCATCAATATGTTTTATTTATCAAAGTTGCGTGGAAAAGCCTGGAGTTGTTTTGAAACATGTTTCCTCTTTCTATCTAGAAAGCAGATTTCTCTAATGACTTGATTGATAACTTGAAATTTAAACTTCTATCAGCCTTATCACTCGTAATTGCCTCTCAGGAACGGACGCTCTTCTAAACGTAATTATAAGAGAAGGTTAATTAGTGCAAAAAGAATCGGACGGTTGAGGGCACATGACTGACTCAAAAGGCTAAAGTCGGGGGTTTCGAATAATTTGTCATGACTGCCGATGAGCGCGTCCAATTAAGCAGAATAAGCAAGAGAGTAGACGGAAGATGAATTGTATGTAAAAAGGTTGAAATCAAGAATATGAGATTGTTGAAAGAAAGAAAGAAAGAAAGAAAGAAAGAAAGACAGAAAGAAAGAAAATTGAAGTGGCGCAAAAAAGAAGGAAGGAAGGAAGTCTAAAAGAAGAACAAAGTGAAATAGAAGAAAGAAAGAAAGAAAGAAAGGAAGAAAGAAAGAAAGAATGATAGACGGAGAAATAAAGTGGATTAAAGAAGGAAGGAAGGAAGGAAGGAAGGAATGAAGGAAGGAAGGAAGGAAGGAAGGAAGGAAGTGAGGAAGGAAGGAGGAAGTGAGGAAGGAAGGAGGAAGGAAGGAAGGAAGGAAGGATGGAAAGAACGAAGGGATGAAGGAGGAAGGAAGAAAGGACGAAAGAAGGATGGAAGGAGAAACGGAGAAAGGAGGGAAGGAAGTATGTAAGGAAGGAAGGATGGAAGGAGAAACGAAGGAATGAAGGAAGGAGGAAGGAAGGATGTAAGGAAAAAGGAACGAAGGAAGGAATGAATGAGGAAGGAAGGAAAGAGGAAGGAAGGATGGAAGGAGGAACGCAGGAAGGAAGGAAGGATGGAAGGAGGAACGAAGGAGGAACGAAGGAAGGATGGAAGGAGGAACGAAGGAAGGAAGGAAGTAAGGAAGGAACGAAGGAGGAAAGAAGAAGGAAGGAGGAAGGAAGGAAATAGGAAGGAAGGAAAGAGGAAGGAAGGAAGGAAGGAAGAAAGGAGGAAGGAAGGATGGAAGGAAGGAAGGAAATAAGGAAGGAACGAAGGACGAAGGAGAAAAGAAGGAGGAGGGAAGGAAATAGGAAGGAAGGATGGAAGGAGGTACAAAGAAGGAAGAACGAAGGAAGGAAGGAAGGATGGAAGGAAGATGGATGGAAGGAAGGAAGGAGGAACGAAGGAAAAAAGGATGGAAAGAGGAAGCCAGGAAGAATATGGATGGAGGAAGGAAGTAAGGAAGGAAGGAGGAATATGGAAGGAAGGAAGGAAGGAAGGAAGGAAGGAAGGAAGGGAGGGTTAACGAAGGATGGAAGGAGGAACGAAGGAGGAACGCAGGATGGAAGGAGGAACGAAGGAAGGAAAGAGGATGGAAGGATTGATGGAGGAAGGAAGGAAGGAAGAAAGGAAGGTAGGAAGCATGGAAGGAAGGAAGGTAGGAAGGAGGAAGGAAGTATGGAAGGTGGAAAGAAGGAAGGAAGGAAGTAAGGAAGGAAGGAAGGAGGAAAGAAGGATGGAAGGAGGAACGAAGGAGGAACGAAGGATGGAAGGAGGAACGACGGAAGGAAGGAAGGAAGGAAGGAAGGAAGGAAGGAAGGAAGGAAGGAAAAGATGGATGGAGTAACGAAGGAAGGAAGGTTGGAAGGAAGGAAGGAAGGAAGGAAGGAAGGAAAGAAGGAAGGAAGGAAGGAGAAGGAAGGATGGAAGGAAGGGAGGGTGGAAGGAATGAAAGAAAAGAAGGAAGAAAGAAAAGGAAGGAAAAACATATTCGAGTAAAAGAAATAAAAAGAAAAAAGAAATTAGAGTAAAGGGAAAAAGAAGTGAACGATTGAAAATGGGCGAAGAAAGCAAGAAAGAAAGAAAAAAAGAGGATAGGAAAATAAAAAAAGAAGAAAGAGTTGAATGTAGGTGAAGAAAGAAAGAAAGAAAGAAAGAAGGAAAGAAAGAAAGAAAAAAGAAAGAAAGTAATTTACGAACAGACGATAGTTCTTACTTTCTCACGTGGTCGGTTTTCAAGTCCAAACAAATGATAGTACTTCAAATAACGATTTACAAAGATGACATTTCTTTGTCGCTGCAGAATGTTCCTGAGATAATTTTCCACATTATTAACGTGGCCTTAGAATAGAGTTTGCTTGTTTTTAAGTGAAAGAAAGTGTAAGAAAGAAGGAAATCAGAATGAAAGAGAGAATGTGGAAGAGAAAAGCAAGAAAAAGAACGAATAAGGTAAGAGCAAAAAAAAGGTAAAGAACAAAAATAAAAGAAAAACATACAGAAAGACAAAAACAAAGAAATACAAGAAAATAACAGATAGAAATAATAAAATAAACCAATTCAAAGAAAACAACGAAAATGGAAAAGAAAAAAAAGAAAAAATGAAGAAAAAGCGAGAGAGAAATTAATTTTAAAAGAAACAAAGACGAAAAAATACAAGAAAGAATGAGGAAAAAAACGAAAGAAAAAAAAGAAAAAAAAAAAAACAATGAAAGTAATGAAAAAACAAAGAAAAACTAAGAAACAAAAATAACAAAAGAAGAAAATAGAAAAGAACCAAATGAAACGACGAAAAATAAACAAAGAAAATAACAAACGAAAATAAAAGAAAAAAAAATGAAAGTGAAATAAGAAAAGAGTAAAAAAAATATGACAAAACGATAAAGAAAGAATAAGAAAAAGAACGAAAGAAAAAAAGAAGAAAAAAGAAAAAAAAAGAATAAAAATGAAAAAAAAGAAAGAAAGAATAATGAAAAAACGTGACACGATAACGAAATAAAAAAAAAAATCCCGACGGGAGGTATACAAAAGTTGTAGTCGTAATAGAAAATGTAAATTTAAATTTCCCAATTGTAACGTACCAGAGTGTTTATATATATATATATATATATATATATATATATATATATATATATCGTTCTTGACACTTTTTATTTCCCCACGAGATGCAGGCTTTTCCTTTCACTTTTATAAAGACAAAGAACAAAGAAAAACTGGTCACACGAGAGCCAGGAAGCCATACATTTCTCCCTTGTCATTAAATGATTTCCCCACTCTGGCCTCTTTTAACGAAACGCAAACAAGATGTCTCGATTTCTCTGGCTCGGCTTATGTCCTACCTGCCACATATTCATCCGCGTAAAGCAAACACCGGACACAACTTCCTGTCAGCGTTGGCCATCATGTCCGGTGACCAGCTCTTTTATTTTCTTTCGTATTTTTTTTTTTTTGGTTGTTTTTTTCTCTTCCTCCGGTGGCCTATTACCGCATTGTCGTTCATCATTATCCGCTCTTCTGCTACACGGCAAATGAATAATATATTTCTCGTTTAGATCTTATTAAGTTGGTGTCAAATTACTATACAAAGAGTTGGTCGGCATTTTGAATCTCAAATCTGCCACGGGCGTTATGCATTCGGCTTGGCCTTATAAAGCTTCCTTTACACAAGTGCTTTGTCTGTGCAAGTTTAGAATATATTGTTTTATTAGTTTTCTTTGATAATGAGTTGGATTTTATGTATGGAGAATGTCTGAGCAAGCAAGCTATGTTAGATATCTACAAGTCATAATTTTTTTTCTATTTTATTTTTCAAAAACAGAAACTGCTTCATCGCTTTCCTGCTTGTTGGGAGTCCTCTTCTGTAGTTATATTATTATTTAAGAACACAGGGGAACCGTCTGGTCCTTCCATCAGTCCATTAGCCTTCTATCTCTTTTTGTCAAAGTACATCTTTTATGTGCCGTATCCCTTCAGGACATAGGCGACCATAGCTCTCCATTTCCAGCTATCACTTATATCTCACAATAAGTTTTATCTCTTTGCTACTTCTCCCAAACCCTGTTCTGTCATCCACTTGCTTAAGCCTTCTAGGTACGTCACGCGTTGCTTTCCCTTGTCTCTCTTTCCCTCTATACTCCCTGTGAGTATCCGACTCTCCAAGCCCTCCTTTTTCATTACGTGTATCAGAAATTTCATCCGCCTCTTCCTGACGTTAAGTATAAACTTCATCCTTGTTTGCCTCCTCTCCAGAACCTAATCGTTGCTCACATGTTCAGTCCATAGTATTCTTAGCATCCTCCTGTAGAATCATACCTCCGTTACCTGTAGTCTCATCTTCATCTTTTAGGAGACCACCCTTTTCCCCATTCCCCATTTTGTCCTTGTCCCCACATTTCGTAATTAATTAAAAATAAATATCGCTCTTCGCTATGGTGCCTAGATCTTTTGATGTTAAACTTTTGACATTGTTCCGTATATATTCGTTGGATTTACTCCCAGCTGGAGGTGGGGACCAGCTTTCTCAAGCATTTGTTCTTGGACGCCCGGATCCTTTTTCCTGTCTTGGCCAAGAGTAGCCAACACTCACGCGTGTAGAGGAGGATTGATACAACCAGCAGTTTATAGAACTTGCATTAGTTACAAAAATAAATCAATATAAATCGTTTGGAACTCTCCAGTCATTGCATTCATTCATCCGGGACAGGAAGTTAGTAGTTTGCATATGTAAATACCCTCATCCGCCATAAAGGCCAAAATGTCGGTTGAGTCTGGATATTTTTCCAGAATATGCACCTTAAGATGTTTGTTGAAATGAAAATCGTTTGTAATAAAATGTTGAAATATTGTTGCATATTGTCATTTTCTTAAATCGCGCTCGTCTCTAAGTGTTGAAAAATATTGAAAGTGTCACGTCAATAATATTCTTTATCATTATTATTATTATTATTAAAGTTCCTTCAATTTCTGGTGTGTACTTATTTTTTCCGGGCTCCGCCCAAAGACCTAATGTCAGAAATGACATCATGACATTTTCCACTGAGTAATTACAAACAAAAACAAAAAACAACCTTATTTACATTATTCGGACTATTGTCCTCATCTTTGTCGCCGTATTTATTACAACATTTCGGCCGTTGTACGCTCCGGCCTTCTTCAGACGGTTGGACTGTCGAACTGAATCCTTTATTTCGCTCACTAGGGTAGACTGTTCTGGTTTCACGTGCCATGTTTAATGGATGTCAGTTATCAGCTAAAAAAAACAACCTATTTGACATAGAAAAAGCCCTTCCTAAGGTCCGAGCTGTACTTGTGAGAACAATTTTTTGTATTTCATTAAGTCATAAGCTTCCAGGAAACCCTTCAATGAGTCTACTGGAATCTTTCCCAATCAATCCGAGGGCTCCAACTACAACAGGGTTTATTGTTGTTCTCACGTGCCACATTTCTGAGATTTCGATTTCAAGGTCCTTGTATTTTTATAGCTTTTTGAAGATCTTCAAAGATACATTGCAGTCTGCAGAGACTGCTATATCAATAAGGAGGCCATTTTTTATTTGCGGTTTTCTAATAACAATGTCGGGGCGGTAAGTTTTGATTTTTCTGTCTGTGTGTATTGTGTAGTCCCATAAAATTGTTACAGGTCCTATCTCTGTAACCGAGTCTGGGTGGGGGTGATACCAATTATTATTAATATTATTATTATTATTATTATTTGTGTATACTATGATTCTTGTTTTTATCCTGTACAGCAGAGTCCAAACTATGGTTCTTAGGCCCTTTAGGAGAATTGTCATTTAACTGATAGCACTTTTCTTAACATATGGGGTGTTCCTAGTAAAGCGACCTTCTGGGCAACATGTATTTTGAGATTATCTAAGATGCTAATAGTAAAATTGTCCATTCCTTTTCTCACGAGGCCCAGTGCCCCGATTACTACTGGTACAGCCTCAGTCTTCATTCCCCACATCCTGTTAATCTCGATCTCCAGGTCCTTTTACATTCGGATTTTCTCGATAATTTTCATGTCGCTGTTTCTCTCAGATGATACTGCTAGATCCACAAGCAGAAACTTCCTGAATTTCAAGTCTGTTGGCTTTTATTTCCCTGTCAGTTTGAATTGCCATGTCCCAGAGGATAGTTACATCGTTATTTTGGGTAACTCTGTCTGGTTGGTAGTCATACTATCTCTCAGTGGTTTCGATTTTGTGCTTCTTGCATATGTTCTAGTGCACATATGTCGCTACCTCATTGTGACGTCCCTAAACACAGCCTTCGCTCGCTCCTCGCTGCTTCGTTCGGGTGTCGCCGCTCCAAACGTGACGTCCGCCTGTTTGCTTCAGTCGTGTTGTCTCGTCCTGTGACGACCAACTGGCTTGGTCCTGGTCGCGGCGCCAACTGTGACGTTCTAACCTTTTGGTAATTCGGATGTGAATCTGGTTAGATTCGATATCAGCCTCGTCGTTCCCAATTCGCTTCCAACGTCTGGTTACCAAAGTAACTGCGTTGATCTCCAGTCTGCCTACCCACGCTGTGAATTCATCTTAGGCAGACGAAATCAATCAGTCGTCAGGGCCGTAATGCAAGTTGGGTCCAAGCGGGGGTGGTATCGCACAAATATGTATAAAAGAAATAAAATAAGATGTCTTCGATCTGTGCTTGAAATAAACTGAATGTCTCACACCCCTTATACTGTTGTTCTACAAAAGGCCAATTCACTCTCTGTGGAAGCAATTATAAAAAAATTACAGGTTGTTATGGACAAGCCATGTTATTCGTATGGCAGATGACAAAATGCCAAAACTGTTAATGGAGAATTGGAAGGGGGAAAAAACCGCAGCACAAGCCCAAATTTTAAACCTTTATTTTTACTTGTTGACGATGCTATTATATTTGTATAAATATATTGCGAATAGTGTCCGGTAGGTCTCCATGAGTATTTAAATGGGACCCAATTGATCTATGGCCTAGAAAGATGAACATGGACACAATATGTGATGTATAAACCTATGCCCGAGGAATTCGATATATAGAGCCTTCAATTTCTGTTGATGGTAGTCAATTTGGGGGAGTAGACAAATTTGTATACTTTGGTAGCGCCCTCAACCGTCTCTGCTCCCTTGATGATGAGATAGCATTACAGATTAAGAAGGCCTCCGATGCATTTTCAACACTCAAAAGTCCATGTCTGGAGTTAGAAGGGCATAAAAAAGCAGACAAAAATTAAAATATATAATGCCTGCGTTATGTCATCTCTGCTATATTCCTTTGTGACATGGTTAGTCTATCGCAGACATTACAAGATACTGGAACCTTTTCATCAATGATGTCTTCGGTCTGTGCTTGAAATCCACCGAATATCTCACACCCATTATACTGTTGTTCTCTGTGGAAGCACAACCACAGATTGCGATTGGTGGGCCATATTGTCCGTATGGCGGATGAGAGAATAACTGCCAATATGGTAATGTAATCTATATGGAGCATCCACTCGAATCCGAGGATGCTAGTCTGCTAAGGCGGCTAGCTAATCCCCATTGTAGACGCCTGCTCAGACACATTTTTGTTTGTTCAGCACACACAATCTGTGTTTCATACTGCAACTATGCTGGGAAGACGTTAGTTACAACTTCTGGGAGAGAGCCTGTTATCTAGCGTCATCAACAGTCTAAACGAGGTTAACATGCTCAAACGCTCGGTCACGATGACCTGTGACTTCGTTCTGTCTACCTAATTTTCTCAGCCGTGGTATGGTTTTCAGGCATATGTCTTTGTATTAAAAGACGAAGGGCATAACGCGAACCTGCATTTCAACGAACTGACGATCCAGGGAAATAATAATATTAATAAAAGAAAGGAGAACATAATCTGGTTCAACCCACCTTTCAACATCCAGACTATATAGGTCGTAACGTTTAATGTAAAAGAGGAATCGATAGAAAAAAAAGCAATATTATTTGTATTAGTAACAAAAGCAAGTCATTAATTGGTTTAGAGGTATTAGTAACAAAAACAAAATTGATATAAATTTTCCTAAAAGTAATCCTCTTAGTCAAATATTCAACGGAAACACATTAAAACTAAGTTATAACTGCACCAACAATCTTGAGAAGATCAGAAAAATACACAATAATGAAAGTTTAAACCAATTTAATAATCTGGATCATAATACACGTTCCAAGATAAATATTATTAACTGTACAATAGAGAATCCGACGGTTGAAAAATTCTATATTGGTAGTACTAAGAATTCTTTCAAGACTAGGTGGTATCAACATATCTTGGCTTTTAACAATAATACGTCACTTTCTAAATATTTTTGGAGTTGAAAAGATCATAAGACTCCTTTGGTGAAATCGAAAAATTTAAAAAACGGCAAGGACATGTAAATCTTTATATGAAACCTGTTTTCTGTGCTTACACTGGAAATTATTAGATTTAATAAAAATTACTTATTAAATAAAAGATGTGAGTTTACTGGAAATTGTAAGCATATTTTAGATTTTACCTTACAACTTAGTTATACTTTAGAATTTGATTATGCTTTTTCTTGCAATTTAGTTGTGTGTTGAACAAAATATGGCTTATCTTTCTATTTAAATGGATTTAATATAATTTTGTATTAATCTCATGGTAGTATTAGCAACATCGTGTACGGATTCACTGGTATTTGGTTGGAATTTTTTACATTTTACATTAATTGGCTAGTGTTATTAACATCTTATATGAAGAATCTTTACTGGGTAGTTGCATATTAATATACTAAATAATTCTATACGACTAAATTATTTAGTAATTTCTTAAATAAGTTATTTATTTATCAACTATAAAAAATCTTTATGTAGGAAATTCACAAAGCATATAACTTGTTTAGTGTTTTGTGAAATTACCTCTCCACCCCATTTTTATTTCTTAGGAATTGATATTAGCTGGTTTGTAAAATTTATGTAACAATTTGTCTCCGCTCTAGTTTATGCCTGGCTGCCGTTAGCTGTCAATCTACGGGTCCTGACGAATTTTTAAAAGATAATTTTTAATTTTTGCTTCTTCGTTTAGTTTAAATTTAACGTAGGTCATATTTGGTTGGTTGATCAGAGTAAAGTCCATAAACATTATAAAACCACTTTTCGTAAAAAGAGGTGGTGTTTTACGTTTAAATTTAATAAATCGTTCACTCGCCAGTAATTTACAATCGCCTGATGAGATGCATTGATACGCATCGAAACATGACTACAATTGTGTTGCGATTTTTAAATGTTTTTTGTAATTGTATATATATATATATATATATATATATATATATATATATATATATATATATATAAACCTAGTGAGCCAGACAAACCTAGCCAGGTTTCACCTAAGCGGATCGTCAGAAAAAAGCTGGTTAAAAGATACAAAAGAGAAACAGCATATTTAAGGCGATAATCAAAATCATGCCACGTGACCAAAGATATATATATATATATATATATAAATCATATATATATATATATATATATATATATATATATATATATATATATATTATGAATTACTCCTTCCTCTCACTTGCTTCCCTAAAACTTTAGTCTTCAAAAATTTAAATGCAGCATCAATCACTATTTTCTGTTGTATTGATCCCTTCCCATTTTTCCTTTCCTCAATCCCCACTACACCTTCACTCTCTGTAATCCCCCCCACCCTGCGTGCCAGTAACACTCCTAACCTGCTTGTGGTGAAATTCTAAAAAAAAAAAAAATGAAGACCGCCTATCAATTTCTGTTAAATAATATGAGTACGAATGGAAATTTGACTAGATAAACAGCAAGGTAGCCTACGGGATAGGGTTGTATCGATATATCATATTGGTTTTATGAACTTTCTTTTTTTCATTTTTGGTGCATTGCAAATTCATTTCTTGAATTTAAGCTCAGTACTAGATTGGGCCTCTAAAAGAAATCTGTTTTCATCCCCTTTCTACCTTCCACAATTGATATTGCTAGATGTAACTCGTAACCTTCTATGAACCAAAAAACCATTGGAGTTTGATTCTTCTTTTTGTCTTATCATTCTGTCAGGTTTACTTTTTATTACGCTCCTGTTATATATTTAGAGAATCAGGAATGATTTTTTCTATAAATATTTTTATGGTAATTGTTCGGACGAGCTCTTCGCTCTGGTGCCTAGACTTTATGAATCTAAGCGCAATAAGGTCTCATTAATTTACAGTTGCATTGACTAGATTTTCTTGTACTAAAAACCCAGATGTTAAGAAATTTTATATTGAAAGCACAAAAAACTTTTTTAAATTAAGACAGTACCAACATATTTCTTCCTTTAACAACCATACGTACCGTAACCGAACATCCCATTCTAAATATGTTTGATATTTAAAAGAAATCAATAAAACCCCCACAGTAAAATGAAAAATATTAAAAAAAAGAGGATTTAAGCTTTTAAACTTTAAATTACCTATGCTTTCCCTCGAACGTGCATATCTTCTCGAAGCATATCATAACGTAAACAAATGATGACACACCCAACGAAATAGACAATTATTCCGATAATTAGTTTCATATATTTTATTGTTATACGTTATTTATATATACACATATATTTAAGTAAATGCTCTCTTTACAATAAACAGTATTAACAACATTTCCCGGCCTGAACGTCCGAAAAATTTTCATGGAATTGAACCCGTATCCTACACGGAACAGCCATATAGCCTACGAAGGAGCGTCTGGTTAGCAAATAGTTTAAAAGCAGTCAAATCGACCTTGCTAACCACATGCAAGCTGGTATAGCACGTCAATTATCTATAAGCCAATTCATCCATGCTTAGAATATTGCTGCCATATATAGACCGTTGCCCCTGCTATTTTCTTGAAGATCCTTGATAAGATCCAAAGATGAATCAGCAATATTATTGGTCATGATCTGGCAGATCGGATCGATCGGCTCGAATCGACTTCAGTAACTTATCCACCGCCGTAAAGCTGCCTCTCTGTGCCTTTTTTAAATAAATACTTTCATGGTAAAGGTTCGGGTGTGGTCTTCGCCATGGTACCTAGACTTAATTGTGGCACCTTGCATTATTAAAATATTCATAGAAATATGATTTAATTTTTCTTACTCGGTTTACTAAACAGGTTGTTGATTTTTTTTTTAAACGGAAAATAATTGAGTTGAAAATAATTCACTAAGATTGTACTTAGACGATCCTAAAGGAAGAAGGGGAAAGAAAAGAAAAAAGAGAGTTGGATGATGCATGACCCACATAAGCGAAGATAAGTGTCAGAAAGATATCTTGGCCTGCGTGTGGCCGAATTTTTTAAAGACAATTGGAAGAATAGAATTAGAAATAATAAGAAGAAAGAAAGGGAAAGACATGATATCAAAACAGGCCGCTTGTTGAAAACCAGATATCGGTCAAACATCGACCTACTTTGCGTAGAAAGACTCATTATCAATTTGGAGTAAGGGAAATTTTAAAACGAAATTTTTTTTAATCGGAGAAAAAAGTGTCTTTTGGGTTGAGGGAGTGACCGATGGAACTATAATCCTGACCTATTAAAATTAGAACCTACGATAATAAAGTTGGTAGATAATTAAGATTTTCTGACTGTCGGGTCTGACAAAGACAAAGAGGTGAAGGGGACGATTATCTCAGTTCACAGATAAAGCGCTAATATTCTTCCCTGAAGTCACATCTAATTAGCGGCAGGCTGTGTTGACAAAATCCAGGTGAGAAAAAGCCAAGATTATCATTTTTCGTACGTGCGAAAAAAGGCCAAATTAGATTTTGTTTTTTAGAACAAGAACGATATAAGCCCGCCCCGATTGATTGCAGGAAAACGCCCAACCAAGTCTCATTAGCCGAAAACGGTCACGTGGCTGCGGAAAAGAAAAGAAAGAAATGCTCGATCAGGAACCATTGGTCGAAAACGGTCACCTGACATACGCGCCTCCCCACCAAAGGCACTATGAGGAAGTAGGGGTGAAAATAATAGCGATAATGAGAAGACAGAAATAATGCGACTTTTGAAATTATCGATGACGCCGACAGACCCACCCCGGTTTGCTGCGGCGTCAATAAAAGCAGGGACCCAGTCGACAGAAATCAGTTGGAGTGGAGTTGCAGCTGGACCGCGGGCAGGAAAGAGCCTGAACGCGGGCATCGGGCCGATTCACTCGCCCTTTGCGGGCAAAAAATCCTCGGACAAGAAATCCTTCCAGCCAAGTCGAAGACATGAGTTCAGCCCCGGACGGCAGCGAGAAGAGATCACCTCGGACGACAGAGAGTTGCGGCTGAGATCCTTGCGGCAATCCTTCCAGCCCAAGTCGAAGACAAGAAACTTCCAGCCTAAATCGACGAAGAAGAAGAAATACAACTCAAGTCGAAGAGAAGAATCAACTGCGAATGATCGATAGAAATTGGCTGATGTCGAACCAAACCACACTCCGACATACACAATTCTAAAGAGTAGGCAATTCAGAAATCTTTAGGTTGTGTGATAGAAGTAGTGCCATAGTCCACAGAGCGGGTCGGAAAATGAGAACAATTTTGTTTTTTATGTAACGGACATTAAGATATAAAAAGGTTGTTACCCTTTTTTTCATCAGCAATCTTTTTGTCTCGTGAGTTTTTTTCTCTTTTATTTGTGTTTTGCCACCCCCATCGGACTCAACTTGTATCGGCCCCCAATCCCTGCTGGTCCCGTCTGTCTAAGATCTAAACACAGCGTGGGTAGACAGACCGGAGATCAGTACAGTTAGCTTTAGTGACCAGGTATTGGAAGCGAGTCGGGAAGGCGTGGTGATCATCTGACCAAGGGGTTGGAGCGGCACGCTTGGACACAGGAGGAGCGACCAGGAGGAGCGACGTCACCGTTGGCGCCGTAACCAAAGGATCCGACCCTGGGCCAGGTGTCAAAAATGGTGCCGTGACCAACGGATCAACCTGAGACAACCACGTCATATGGTGCCGTGGTGACCGAAACCCTGAGAAGACCACGATCGACCGCCGTTGCTGAAAATTCAGACAGAACTCAGAACGACCCCAGGACCAAAAGAAAAGAAAGAACAGAATCATCTGTAGTGGGACACCTTGTTTTGTTTCCCAACCTCGATTGTTGCTGTATAGACTGTCTTTCTCTGTAGACATGTCAGATTATGATTCGGATAGAGAGCAGTGGGGGTAGAAGAAAAGAAGTAGGGCGGGGTTGTCAGTGGATTTAAGGAGGCTGTTGGGTGGACCGAGGGTTCCAGTATTTGATGGCAGCAGGAAGGAGTTTAAAAACTGGCTGGCAATCCTCGAAAGAGCCAGACCATCTACAGCTCTCGGACCAAGAAACCCTGTATTTGGCATACGATGCCACAAAGGAAAAACGTCTGAGTTCGTGAGGGGCTCTTAGACCAACTCAGTTGCTTGGGAAGAATAAAAGACTACTGACCAAAATTCGCCGACGAAGGTTACGGCCATAGAGAGGGCCCTTTTAAAACTAACACAGCTGCAGGATGAAACCCCAGGAGAATTAGGGGCCGGCAGGGAAGCTTCATTGGCATTCCCAAGGGATAATGCAGTTATGCAGGCTCAACTGGCGGACCTGTATGGAGAGCGCTGAGCGACGAGCGTGTTCGTCACGACGTATTGAAGAAGGACCGCTCAGACTGTCGGCAGCGATGGAGCTGGCCAGGGAGAGCCAGGGGTGTGGGATAAAGTGAAGAGGGGTGTGGAAAAAAGCCCAAGTCAAAGAGGCTGGAAGAAGGGGGTAGGCTTGTGGAATCAGAGGGTTAAGGAAGAGGTGGATCGGGCAGAATTTGGGAGGAGGACCCCAATAGAAGGGCATGGTCGACCAGGCATGGCTTTATAAACCTGTGGGTACGTGGACCACAGGGCGGCAGAATGTCCGACGAAGTGGGGTTGCCCCAACTTCCCATCAGGACAGATGCTAAAGGACACCTGGCCAAGTGGTGCGGGTTGATATTAACAAAAGAAATGAGCCCAAGAGACCGGCCCAGGGAAAAAGGCCACCCCCCAGAATTAAGAGGGAGGGTGGCCCAGTTAAGTAAAAACTTGGACCAGTGGGTGGGCGAACCATTGAATAAGGACAGGTTCCCCGAGGATGAACACAAAGGCCAACCCAGTTAAAAAGGAAAAGAGCAAAATGTTGGACATGTGGTCAGGCAGGCCAAGCTGTCCAACAAAGAGTCCCTGTTTTTTGCAGGAGGCCAGGACACCTGAAAAGAAACTGTATTTTTAAAACAGCCATGGGAGACCAGGAGGTCTCATAAGGGGGCGCAGAACTTCATGAGAAAATTGAAGGTGATATACTACCGGCGCCTATGGCTGGAGTTAACCCAAAGGTGGGGACCCAGGAAGAAAAGCTCAGGTGTTCTCTTCGCTAACACAAGAGAAAGAACTATCCTGTGAAACAGAGATAGGTGGTATGAGGCTTTGGTGGACACAGGAGCATCTGTGTCATTGATGAGAGGAAACATACAGGCGGGTGAAATGATTACAGGAAGCGGACAGAGATCACAAATGGGGCCCCCCTGGAGATAAAAGGGATGGTGAGGCAAGGATTGGGGAGGGTGAAAAGCACCCAAAATTTTTACGTAACCCCCGACCTGTGTTGCAGAGCAATCTTGGGAAAGATTGGCTCCGGAGCCAAAGGCCAGATCAGGTTTAATCCTACTGTGTTGGTGGTGAAGGCGAGAACGCCATTGGGATGCCACCAGAGGAAGAGATAACCATAGTGGTGGAGGAAGATGTAAAGTTACCTCCTAGGACCGCAGTGTCAGGAAAGGGTAGGCTAATGTCAGAAAAAAAAGGAGAGGACCTCTGCAGTTGGTCCCTGTGAAGGAAAGAGCCTGAAGATAGCAGGAGGTAACCCTGTGCAGAAACTGTAGTGGAGCAGCCGAGTTGGTGCCCATTATGATGGTGAACCAAGCTCAAAAGACTATAAAAGGTTAGGAGAGGGGAGAAGATGGGAGAGCGCTTCCCCTTCAGAACTCTGAATCAGGTTTCGAGGAAGAAACGAAGGAAGCTAGTGAACAAACAGAAGTTGAAAAAGGACAAGCAGACAGTGAAATAGCTGCTCTGAGAGAGAAGGTAAAGGCAGGAGGACCACCAAGTATGCCATAATAGAGGAAAGGCTGTATTATCTCTCAGGAAGGGATGAAGAAGTCAAGCCCAAATTGTATGTGCCCAAAAGTTTAAGACCAGAGATATTGGAACAGTGCCACGAAAGATTAGGTCACATGGGAATTGATAGGACATGTGATCTCACTATTGGCCCAAACTGTACGGAGAAGTCACTAGCTATGTTCGGGTTGTGTGGTGTATAGTCTTTAACCCTTGGAGGAGACAGACATGCCAAACTTCCCTTCGAGAAAGTGAGTATGGATGTATCAGGACCATATGGGGGAACTGCACAAGGAAACAACTATATAGTGAGTTTTGTCAATTGGCTAACAAATTGGCCTGAAGCATTTGCAGTACCAGACAAGAAGGCCAGAACTGTGGCCGGGTTGATAATAAGCGAAATCTTCCCTAGGTATGGTGCCCCTATGCAATTGGTAACAGATAATGGCACGAAGAATGTGAACAACATCATGAGAGAGGTTTGACAGGTTTGAATGTAGAGCACATAAAAACATCCCCATATCACCCCCAGGGAAATGCTAAAGTGGAAAGGTTTCATAGAACCTTGGGAGATGTATTAGCCAAGTTGGTCAGAAAAAACACTGGAAATTGGGACTTGTATTTGACGCAGGCTCTGGCGGCCGTGAGGTTTACGATAAACGAAACCTCCAGATTTTCTCCTTATTTTTTGTTGTTTACAGAGACGTGGTCCTGCCTGTAGATAATGGCATCATCAACTATTGCTGGAACAGCAACATAAGATATTCGTACAGGCCAGAAGAAGAATAAAGAGGGCCCAGAAGAAAAGAAATGAGAGGGTGAATGCTGAAAGAAAGGTGGTAGAATTGAAGGTTGGAGACCCTGTCTACTATAAAATACACCAGAGAGAGGAAAACTGGACCAGAGATGGGAACCATACTACCGGATACTAGAGCAGACAGGCCCAGTATCATATGTAATATGGGATCAAGTGGCAGGACGAGCGAGGAGGGTTCATGCCAATGATCTGAAGAAGGCTGAAATAGCTAACCTGGAAATGAGCGAGCCGAGGCCCTAAAGAAGACAAGAAAAGGAAGGTAACTCGGTTGAACCGGAAGGAATGGAGACGGAGGAAGACTCCCGAAGAAGATGAGGAGATAGGTCGACTTGACCAGATAAACAAGAAGCAGTCCGAGGACAGAGTTGGAACCCTCAGCGGGGATTAGCGATGTTCAGTCGTCGACTGAGTCAGTGCAGAAAGACCCCGTGAGATCGCCATCACACCCCCATGTCCGAAGAAAAGGAAGAAAAGACGAAGAGGTCCAATCAAGCAGTCGAAAGCTCTAAAAGAGACACCCTGAACAGGACAGAAGGACCCAGCGAGTGGGAGGAGGAGGATCGAATACCCCTTTCCAGCTTAAGGAAAGGATAAGGAACAGGAGAAGTTTAGACATAGAGTCGAGAGGTATTGAAGACATTCAAGGCGAAGACTCTAAACAGAAAGAAGAATCAGGGGATGAAGAAGAGGACAAAAAACCTCCTGGACGGGAGTTAAACACAGAAAAAGAAGGTTAGAGGTTGAGCAGGAATCACCTCGGAAGATGAGATCAGGGAGGAAGAACCCTAAATCTCAGTAGAACAAAAGGGCTGTGCAGAATAGAAGCATTTAGTGTCAACAGATAACGACACTTCATCCAAGATCCTATTGGCTGACTATGGTAGATGTGAGTGGAGGGGATGGAGATGCGGGCTGCACCTCACGAGGAACGGAAGACCATTGGCATTATTGATTGGCCACCAGTGGTGTCATGAAGTACGACCTTTAGATGGGCCGCACACCTGACCAGACCATTCTGTCTGCTAGGGGTTAGTTAGAGGAGGGAGGAGCCGAACTAAGAGAAAAGTTATGAAATGATTGAGTGATGAGTCGAGCGAGACTAAGTGATTGTGAAGAATAACAACAAGAGAATTTGTTACCTTTCAGGAATGATAGCTAGGTACAAGGTGGAAGCAGACTACATAGCATTAAATTCCAGAAATTCATGTTGCTATCAGCTGAAGAAGCTAGAAGGTGTAGAGATGATACCTGGGGACTTGTACCTCGTTGAGCCCTATCTATAAAACTGGTAACCGCAGACTGTGCATACTAGAATTGTTTGAAGGAGGGGGAAGGAATCAAAAAGAATCTGCCAAGTAGAGGTATTAACAAACTCGGCATTACCACAAGCTATCAGTGTTTCAGACAGGGGTGTGGGCAGTAACCACACAGAAAGATATCAGCCTGTCTAGGGTATGTGGGGAGAGTCCACAAGGACATTAAGAATAAGGCCACCGTTATCCCTGGTGACGCTACCCATGGATGTTCGGCAACTGGGGTGTCCATCTCCTTGCCCCCTATTACCAGATGGAAGAAAGGTATGAAGAAAAAGATTCACTCAAAGAGATGATTGGTGAGGCTTAGTCAATTGTACAGAATTATGGGAGCCGATAGTGAAGAGATTCTCTAATGTCACCTTAAATAAGATGCCAGTATTAATGAAGCCAATAGAAAAAAGATCGATATGGATCACTTAAGGGATAAGTTAAGTGCGTTGGGAGACGAAGGTGTAGCTTGGGAAGACGATGAGCAGATCGCGATAAGTTGGTCAATAGTGATGGGTACATTCCTAGTTATAGCCATCGGGGGTGTAATAATATGGAAGATTAAGAGTAAGAGAAGATTGGCGAACGACAGTCTAGTGAGCATGCAGCAACTCGAGAGGGAGATGCCGAGCGGTGTTACTTACTCAGACAGGACTGGCGAAGAAATTGCTGAAAGACCAATGGAGGAGGCTGGCGTGAGACCACCACGTGCGGCGGAAAAACCTCCACGGCAGAGAGGAAAACATTGACCAAGAAGAACAAACCCTAGTGAACACATCTGCACCTACAAACACATGCGCACACATTACCTTGCATGTAAAACAAAAGAAAATGAAAAAGAACATTTCATTGCATGTAGAACAGAAGAAAATGAAAAGAACATTTCATTGCATGTAGAACAAAAAGAAAATGAAAAGAACATTTCATTGCATGTAGAACAGAAGAAAATGAAAAAGAACATTTCATTGCATGTAGAACAGAAGAAAATGAAAAGAACATTTCATTGCACGTAGAACAAAAGAAAATGAAAAAAACATTTCATTGCATGTAGAACAGAAGAAAATGAAAAGAACATTACATTGCATGTAGAACAAAAGAAAATGAAAAAAGAACATTTCATTGCATGTAGAACAGAAGAAAATGAAAGGAACATTTCATTGCATGTAGAACAAAAGAAAATGAAAAGAACATTTCGTTGCATGTAGAACAGAAGAAAATGAAAAGAACATTACATTGCATGTAGAACAAAAGAAAATGAAAAGAACATTTCATTGCACGTAGAACAAAAGAAAATGAAATGAACATTTCATTGCATGTAGAACAGAAGAAAATGAAAAGAACATTTCGTTGCATGTAGAACAGAAGAAAATGAAAAGAACATTACATTGCATGTAGAACAAAAGAAAATGAAAAGAACATTACATTGCATGTAGAACAGAAGAAAATGAAAGGAACATTTCATTGCATGTAGAACAAAAGAAAATGGAAAGAACATTACCCTTGCATGTTAGAAAGTTGAATAGAATTGCATGAGACAAATGCATGGTGCATATTAAATGATGTACTTTAGGTTTAGGTGTCATTTACGGGTAAATGACAAATCGGTTAGGGAGGATTGTGGCACCTTGCATTATTAGAAATATTCATAGAAATATGATTTAATTTTTCTTACTCGGTTTACTAAACAGGTTGTTGATTTTTTTTTTAAAACGGAAAATAATTGAGTTGAAAATAATTCACTAAGATTGTACTTAGACGATCCTAAGGGAAGAAGAGGAAAGAAAAAAAAAAGAAAGAGTTGGATGATGCATGACAAAAAGATAAGTGTCAGAAAGATATCTTGGCCTGCGTGTGGCCGAATTTTTTAAAGACAATTGGAAGAATAAATTAGAAATAATAAGAAGAAAGAAAAGGGAAAAGACATGATATCAAAATAGGCCGCTTGATGAAAACCAGATATCGGTCAAAACATCTGACCTACTTTTGCGTAGAAAGACTCATTATGAATTTGGAGTAAGGGGAAATTTTAGAAACGAAATTTTTTTTAATCGGAGAAAAAGTGTCTTTTGGGTTGAGGGGAGTGACCGGTGGAACTATATACAGATCCTGACCTATTAAGAATTAGAAACCTACGATAATAAAGTGGGAACATTTTCAATGTAGATAATTAAGATTTTCTGACTGTCGGGTCTGACAAAGACGGGAGGTGAAGGGGACGATTGTCTCAGTTCACAGATAGCGCCAATATTCTTCCCTGAAGTCACATCTAATTAGCGGCAGGCTGTGTTGACAAAACCCAGGTGAGAAAAAGCCAAGATTATCATTTTTCGTACGTGCGAAAAAGGCCAAATTAGATTTTGTTTTTTTAGAACAAGAACGATATAAGCCCGCCCCGATTGATTGCAGGAAAACGCCCAACCAGAGTCTCATTAGCCGAAAACGGTCACGTGGCTGCGGAAAAGAAAAGAAAGAAATGCTCGATCAGGAACCATTGGTCGAAAGCGGTCACCCTGACATACGCGCCTCCCCACCAAAGGCACTATGAGGAAGTAGGGGTGAAAATAATAGCGATAATGAAAGACAGAAATAATGCGACTTTTGAAATTATCGAGAAACCCTGACGCCGACAGACCCACCCCGGTTTGCTGCGGCGTCAATAAAAGCAGGACCCCAGTCGACAGAAATCAGTTGGGGGAGTTGCAGCTGGACCGCGGGCAGGGAAAGAGCCTGAACGCGGGCACGGGCCCATTCACTTTTGCGGGCAAAAAGAACTCCTCGGACAAGAAATCCTTCCAGCCCAAGTCGAAGACATGAGTTCAGCCCCGGACGGCAGCGAGAAGAGATCACCTCGGACGACAGAGAGTTGCAGCTGAGTTGCGGCAAGAGATCCTTCCAGCCCAAGTCGAAGACAAGAGAACTTCCAGCCTAAATCGACGAAGAAGAAGAAATACAACTCAAGTCGAAGAGAAGAATCAACTGCGAATGATCGATAGAAATTGGCCCCATGTCGAACCAAACCACACTCCGACATACACAATTCTAAAGAGTAGGCAATTCGAAATCTTTAGGTTGTGTGATAGAAGCTTGGTGCCATAGTCCACAGAGCGGGTCGGGAAATGAGAACAATTTTGTTTTTATGTAACGGACATTAAGATAAAAAAAGGTTGTTACCCTTTTTTTTCATCAGCAATCTTTTTTGTCTCGTGAGTTTATTTTCTCTTTTTTTATTTGTGTTTTGCCACCCCGTCGGACTCAACTTGTATCGGCCCCAATCCCTGCTGGTCCCGTCTGTCTAAGATCTAAACACAGCGTGGGTAGACAGACCGGAGATCGGTACAGTTGCTTTAGTGACCAGGTATTGGAAGCGAGTCGGGAAAGGCGAGGCTGGTGATCATCTGACCAAGGGGTTGGAGCGGCACGCTTGGACACAGGAGGAGCGACCAGGAGGAGCGACGTCACCGTTGGCGCCAACCAAAGGATCCGACCCTGGGCCAGGTGTGTAACCGTCACATAATGAATTTCAGCGCAATACTAGACTAGCGGTTAGATTTCATCAATTTACAGTTGAGCTTGCTAGATGTAACAGTAACTTCTATGCAAACAGTTCTTATGTCGCACTTCTCGCTTGGGCAAACTTCCTCCCGGGTCCATGCTTACAAACCAACTTTCATCTGCCAAAATCTAAATGCAATGTCAATCGCTATCTACTGCTCTTCTTATTGCTCTTTTCTTTCTATTCTTTATTAAAGTTTTTGTTCCTAATACATCCACACCCTGTAACTCATTTGTGATAGTGGCTGTGTTGCCTCGCATGGAGTGATACCGATTAAAATTAAATAAAATCCCAACTTAAGTAATTGGGACTTCTTCGCCATAGGATATTGGGAAAAGGTAGACGAGAATGTCTACTTTAATAGAACATGAAGATACAATTCCTGGTACGAAGAATTCTTTAACATTGGCATTTATCCGTATAAATACATGTTTTTGATTTAATAATTTACCGGGTGGAAATAACTGCGACTTCTTCGACATAGAATATAGGGGCTATATAACAGAGATGTAGAATGTTTAAAATTGTAATTTTGGTTTGATCTAAAAACGTTCGTTTTCTTCCATATAATTTAACAACGCATATACTGCGACATGCCTGCGATGAGATATGGGACAAAATAACAAACGTCTCTAACACTGGAAGGTTTTCTTCGTCTCCATATCTGTTTTAAAGTCAATAATTTATCGACGCATTTATTGCAATATTTTCGCAATTGGATATAGGGAGAAAATAGAAAAGATTCAGAATTCTTTAAAACTGGAAGATTTTTTTTTTGTTGTCGCCATCGTCGCATTAGTGTCAATAATTGGTCGACTGAATTATTGACAATAATTTTCGCGATAAGGTATAAGCTTAAATAGAAAAGATACTGAATTCTCTAACATTGGAAGTTTTTTCATCGTCTCAGTACCTGTTTTTTAGTGTCAATAATTCATCCACACAATTCCTGTGGCATTTTCGCGATAACATATGAGGAGAAAGTATCAGATATTCAAAATTCTCTAAAACTGGAACTTTTTTCGCTGACTGCATATATGCTTTTAGTGTCAATAATTTATCAGCACAATTATTGCAACGTCTACGCGATAAGATATACAGAGAAACTAGCAAAGCTACAGAATTCAGTAAAAAATTGCAAGTTATTTAGGGGATTTTTTTTGGGGGGGGTCGTCTACATTCCTGATTTTATTTATTGCAAATTCTTCAAGAAAAGATATAGAGGAATTAAAAGACATGCAGAATTCTCTGAAATGGGACGTTATTTTCGTCGTCTCCATACCTGCTTTAGTGTCAAGAATTTATCGACTCAGTTACTTCGACAACATCGCGCTATGAGGAGAACGTAGAAGAGATTCAGAATACTCTAACACTGGAAGTTATTTTAGCCGTCACCATTTTTATCGGCTCAATAACTATAAATACTTCGCGATAAAATATACGGAGAAAATAGCAGAGTCACAGTATTCTTTAACACTGGAAGTTATTTTCACTGTCTCCATATCTGCTTTAGTATCAAGAATTTATTAACTCAGTAACTGCGAATATTTAGCGATAATATATACGGATAAAATAGCTGTAATACAGTATTCTCTAATACTATTTTTTTTCGTGGTCTAAATACATACTTTTAGTGTTAAGAATTTATTGGTTCAGTTACTGTGACAATTTGGGCATAAGATATACAGACAAAATTGCAGAGATACAGAATTCTCTAAGACTTGGAGGTTTCTCGTCGTCCCTTTAAATGCTCAAGGATTTTTCAACTCAATTGCTACGACTACTTCGTCAGGGTATTTAAGGGCAAGTTAATACAGATGTAAAATTCTTTAAGAGTGGAAGTTTTTTCGTCTACCATTTTTTATTCTCAGTTATTTATCGACTCTCTTATTGCGACATCTTTCCAATAGCATTTACGGAGAAGGTAAGAAAGATGCTGAATTCTTTAACATTGGTTGTATTGTTCGTCTAAATGTATGCCTTTTGTTTAAAAACAATTATCGACTCAAATAAACGCAGCTTCTACGCCATGGGGCATAGGGATAAAATAGCAAACATCTCAGAATTCTTTAACAGTGTAAGTTTTCCGTCTCAATATCTGATGTTCGTTTCTATAATTTATCGTCTCAGTTTTTGCAAATTTTTTGCCATAGGATGTTAGAGACAAGATCGCAAAGATTCTGAAGAACAATTATTGCCATTTATTTGCTTTATAGCATCAGAATAAGATAAAAAAAAAACAGACAGTATTCTTTAACTTTGTCAATTGTTTTACCTCTTAATAAATGATTTTGGTTTCAATAGAATACCGGCTGAATAACAGCAATTTCTTCGTCATATGATACATTAAAAAAATACCAAAATGGTATTATGCTTTAACTTTGGAATTCTGATTCGTCACCGCCTCGAACCTGAATCAAAGATTCAAAGAAAACAGTGGAAAAACTCTGGTCCTCCACCCTAGAAGAAGTTCATGTTGGCTAAGTCTATTGGAAAGGTGATGGCTTCTGCTTTTTTAGAGGGGTTCTGAAGGCGGGATTTTGATACAAAGCAAAGCGAAAAACAGTTAACAGACAGTGTATCAGAATGAAGCACCTGTTCCCACTGCAAAGACTTTAGTAGCAGATGTAACAAAGTATAGCTTTGAATTGCTACCCCATCTCTTTAGTCACCAGACTTAACTCCATCTGACTTATTCCTGTTTCCGTAAATCATATCACGCTATGCGGGGTCGCCATTTTGAAACAATGATGAGATAATATATGCTGTGATGAAGGACTAGGCTTCCACCTTCTTCCATGATGGAATGGCAATGCATAAGCATCATTGGACCAAGTTCATTGATATCAAGGGCGTCTATATTGAAAAATACTGAAACACTATCTTGTTTTTCCAACTGCGTATGGGTACTGCTTCGAGCTTTTAGAACTAACCTTTTATCCACTACAAATCGCACAAACAGGACGCCATGTATATAGAATTCTATAATATTGGGAATTCTGTGGTTGTCTAAACATATATTTTTTGTTTCAATGAATTTTAGAAGCAATGTCTTCACGCCAAGTTACTGGGACATTTTGCTACAGATTAATTATTTTTTTAAATTTGTTTTATATTTTTATTTTGAACATAACATAACTTTATTCTCAATGAATATTCAGGTTGATGTCTACACCACATGATACTGGAACTGTTTGCTAGATATTCATTATTCTGTAAATATGTTTTATTTTTTTTTTATTTTGGCCGTGACACATAACTTTATTCTCAATACACATTCGGGGTGATGTATTCACCAAAAGATACACGAACTTTTTGCTAGAGATTCATTATTTTTAAATATCTTTATACTTTTTTTTTTATTTTCACCTGAACACATGACTTTATTTTGAATAAATTTTCGGGTCAATGGCTTTACCACAAGTTAGTGAAACTCTTTGCAAGAGATTCATTATTTTTTAAATATGTTTTAATTTTAAATTTGACCTGAACAGATGAATATTTTAAATAACGTTTTGGTTTGATATCTTGACCACAACATTCTGGAAAAGTTTCAGAGACATTCATTATTCTTTACATATGTTTTATTCTTTTTAATTTAGACTGAACACATGAAATTATTCTTCTAAATTACTCGCGTCCTGGGTATGACGATGAACTACATCCGCGTCCTGGGCAAGACGATAAACTACGTCCAGCAGCAAGGCCTCTTATAATACATTTTAGAAAAACAAAATGATAATATTACCAGCTATACGTTTTTGAAAAAATAATATTACCAGCTATACATTTTTTAGAAAAAAATATTAACAGAAAAGGATTTTGACAAAACAAAAATATTACCAGGAAAAAAAGTTGTCGGCATTAAATGACCCATTGAGGTTGATATGCCGTAAAATATAACAAACCAAACCTAAATTACCCGGATCGATGTCTTTACCACAAGATAACGGAACTATTTACTAGATATTCATTATTCTTTAAATATGTTTTATCCTTTTGTACCTGAACACATGAGTTTCTTCTAAATAAATTGTCGGTTCGATGTCTTCATCACAATATACTGGAACTGTTTACAAGAGATTCATTATTTTTTTTAAATATGTTTTATTCTTATTTTTTTAATTTGGCTTGAACACATGAATATTCTTAATAAATTTTCGGGTCGATTTCCTCAACTCCAAATACTGAAAATGTTTGCTAGATATATATTATTCTTTAAATATGTTTTATACATTATTTTGTCTGTACACTTGACTTTATTCTAAATAAATTTTCCGGTTGATGTCTTCACCAGAAGATAGTGGAACTGTTTGTCTGAGATTTATTATTCTTTTAATGTTTGTTTCTTTTTATCATGGCCTGAACACATGAGTTTTTTTCTAAGTAAATTTTCAGGTCGTTGTCTTCACCAGAAGATACTAGAATTGCTTGCTAGCGATGCATTATTCCTTAAATATTTTATTTGGCCTCAACACATGGAACTGTTTGCTAGAGATTTATTAATCTTTAAATACGTTTTATTATTTTTATTTTAGCCTGAACACATGGATTTATTCTAAATAATCTTTCGACACTGTAATCTTGTATTCTCGTACATAAATTACGGGTAAAATTTTCCTGAGATTCGAAAACCTTAGTAAATAAGCAAATTCTCTTTTCGCCTCAATATATATATATATATATATATATATATATATATATATATATATATATATATATTGTTTTAAGAAAACATCTGCTCCATAATTACGGTTTGTCCGTCACCAAAGATAAGAAGAAATAAACAGAAATGCCGGGTTCTTTAAATTTACTTTTCTTTTTCTTCTTAATAAATGGCTTTTGTAAGTCATGAATTCTATGATTAGATGTCTCATATTATAGAATATTTTGCAGAATATTTTCTTCTTTTTATATTATGTATTATTCTTTATATTATTTTCCATTTTAATTGTGCCTCTTCCGATATAGAAACAATATTCCATTTCTGCAAGGACTCTTTAGCCTGTTAACATAGTTTGGGTTCCATGTGCATATTTTCGGATTTAATTATTTATTGGCGCTTTTGGTGCCTGTATTATTCTGAAGAATATGGAAAACAGATTTAATTCTTACCATATTCTTTAACAATGCGAAAGATTAAAGCTAGTCTCAGAAACTATATATAATGTAATTCCTCTGTTCTTTCCAGGCAAAAATTGTAACTTGAGTGTGGCACAAGGCCTCATGTATGGAGCACCCATTAAGGAACGATCACACTACTTACTCCTAATTGATCTCGCGAGATAAGCTTGCTAACTCTTACTTCATGTCGATGAATTCCCGTAGTACTGTTAATCTAGCAATTTATTAAACATGTGGCACAAGGCCTCATGCATGGAGCACCCATTAAGGAACGAATGCACTACTTACTCGTTATTGATCTCGCGTGACAAGCTTGCTAATCCTTACTCCACGTCACTAAATATCCGTAGTACAGTTAATCTAGCAATTTATTAAACCTATCTTAGATGTGGCACAAGGCCTCAAGTATGGGGCTCCCAATAAGGAACAAACACACAACTCAGCTGTAATTGTTCTAGTGACGCTGAAATTCCCATAATGCAATTATTCTAATCGTAATTTGGTCTTTATAAAAACTTTTTCATGTTCGGTCGAATTACTGTTTAAAAACGAAGCCGATTTCAAATTCCGGTTGAATTTTTATGTTCTCTTAGAACTAATAGCCTTGGAAAAGGCATGAATAGATCCCACATCCCCTCTCCTGTAGGCGAAATATCAAGAGCGACTGAAATCTATAATCTTATGTCAACTCTGGATTTAAATCACCTTGTAGACAAAGGGAAATTATTTTTTGCCATAAACAATAAAAATTTCACTGCCTACACATTAAAACCCAAAGAAAGTTGCGAAAAGTCATGACCCTCTTCCTAAATAGATACTTTCGGTGTAAGTAAAACAAAGCCTTCTTTGTTTCTGTCTTTCCATGATGGAAAATAAAAAGTAAACATACACTTTATTATTTTCTTTTATCCTTTCACTTGTTTGGGATTTTCACGAACGGCCTTCTCGATATCATCAGTTCTAGCCTCGACATCACTGCTTTTGACACAACTTCAAGCCTAAGGGTAAGGATGATAGGTTCACTAAGGTCATGTTAACAACTAACGTCTTACAATCTGTTGTTAACTGTGACAAGAAATGGCTTGTTAAGCCCGTACAAATTTTAATTGGGATTTAAAAAAATATATTCTGTGTCTCATGGGAGGAACTCTAAATTACACGCAGGTTCACAGCTCAAATTTAAAATGAGTTAAATATAATATTTGGGTGTAAATATAGAAAATAGGGTGTAGGTAGGGGACCATTATAAAAAAAATTAAAAAGCAAGTTTAAAGTTTAAAACAGAAACGTTAGGTGGCACTTTCAGTGATAATATATGTTAAAATTGTTAAAGGTGGTAATCAATATTTAATCTAAAATATGGGAATTGAAAGCGAAATTTGGATTATATATTTATCCAGAATTAAAATATTTTAAGAGAAATCTGTTCCTTTGATTACAATCTCGCATTAGTTCTTTTCGTTTATTAAGTAGATTGAAGTCTTTAATATTTTCGTTTATTAAGCAGATTAAAGTCATTACTATTTTTGAGGATGAATCTTTTTTTCCAGCAAACACAGGTTAGAAAAGGGCCTAATTTTGGTGACGAAATCACAATTTACTGCCTGTGTACTTGACTACACACAGGTAGTAAAGTGCAAAAAGTCTCATCCCCCCACTTTTTTTTAACCATTTTCACGGGTATTATTGTTTTAGCTGCTTCTCTTCATGTTTTACACGTTTCTATTGTATTTTATTATTTTGTATTACATTATAATATTATTATATTTTTGTGTTGTTTGAAAAAGACAGTATATTCCTAGCCTTCAAATTGTAGTAAGTATATATATATATATATATATATATATATATATATATATATATATATATATTTTTGTATATTTAGGCAGCAATCCTTCCTTTATGCATGTTTCATTAAAACGACAGACAAGGTACTACAGTTGAGCTTTTTATTTAATTTTTTCTTGTTTTCTGACAAGAGCTTTCTTTTCTGGACAAAGAGTGTGTAAGAACAGTCCGAATGTTCTGTGTTTCGAGCGCTTTCAGCTATACCTTTAGCCATTATCAAGGATGGTTCAATTATCAGCTTAGTAGAGTGTGTGTTCTATGTATGTTCAGTGTGTGGTAGTGATGTTTTAGTTTCCGAATACGGTTAGTACATTGTGGCTTTGTTCATAGTTGATATTGTTAAGAGTTGGCTTTTTCTTTTTTTATTATTAGAGCTTCCATTATTTTTCTTTTTTTGCAAGTGGATGCAGTTAATATATTAGTGTTTTCTACTAGTATGTTCCTAATAGTGTAGGGTAAATCTGAGTGTGTGTTTAAATGTGTTCTGATGGAACTGTGATCAGATAGGTGTAATGTAAGACGTCTGGATAAACATGTGGTTGTGTAGCCGATGTAATTATTTATGAGTCCGGTTTGGTGAGGAACGCAGTTCCTTAAAGGGCATTTGAACGAAGTCAAAATTACAAAGAGCGAACATTATCTATGAGGACGATATATATGGTCGAAAATAGAGAAGGAAGGGAGAGATAGGAATAAATTTAAATTTATTTTTATTAAGATACTCAAGATTAAGGGAGAGGAAAAGGACCAGACATTGGCCTATTTAATAAGTCATCTCACAGGAAAAGAGACAAAGAGAAAATAAGAAGAAAAGATATAAGAAAGCAAATATGGAAGTAGGGGTGGTAGGAAAAAGTGGGGAAAGAAGTAAAGGAAGAATAAATTAACATATATAGGCATATTGCGGTTAATTTCAAAAGTAGAGATTAATATAATTTACAGTTAACGCTTGAAATTATTTTAAAGAATTCCAACAAAACAAAATAGAAAAATAATATGAATATAAAATAAAAGACAAAATATTAATATTATTAATAACAACTAATAGTTAAAAGTAAAAAATAATATTTAATTTGAAATTTAAAATTTAAAATTCAAAATTCAAAATTCAAAATTTAAAACATATTATCGAAAAACATATGGAAATGAAAAAATTAAACATAATATTAATAATAGTAAAACTATCAATGAGAGGAAGGATAATAATAATAATAATAATAATAATAAACTAATCATAATACTAATGAGTAATAATGAAGAAAATGCAATAGTAGATCGGTTATAACCCATTTAACCATATATATCTGTCATGCCATATTACCTATTCTATTGTAATGGACTCTCCCATAGATAATAAGAAGTAGTAGCAGTCGCCAGATCGGGCTCAGTGGTGTTTAGCGCGTCAGACGATATCGGACATTGAAGTACCAACCATCACAACTAGATTGCTGCGTCATTAACTCTTATTTTCCAAGTTCCTAACGTTTTTGTACGTCGAACCTAATTTAGGACGACTTATTAAAATACAAGCCTCCACCGTGAAAACTAATCCACAACAATATCACATAAACACACACATACAGATACACACACACACACACACACACACACATATATATATATATATATATATATATATATATATATATATATATACAAGTATAGGATTGGTGTTTACGAAATAAATTCCAATAATCAAAAAAATTGAAAGAGTGCCCAATACAGAGTAGAGCAAATATAATTATTTATTTGAAAATTATAACGTAAATATGTTATAAAATCAGTACAGAAATAGCCATTTTGTTTCAACACATCTTGTGTCTTATCAAATGATGGTGTTGAATGTAGAATAAAGGGTCTTAAAAGGATCAAATCAATCAAACACCCGTCGCTAGGGGAAACACTGTTGCATAAGCTGGAATGACCAATCAAAATAAATGTATATGAAAATTCAAAAAACTTGACAACGAACGTTGGTTATAATAATTATTCAATACTTTAATGTTAGGGTTAGATTAAAATAGAATTCATTCTAGCTCATTAATGTCAAATTATAATATAAAATTAAAAATCATGATAACTAATTTCTCACCAAGCCATAAATTACATCTATCGCCTTTCCCATTGTAAGATTTGGCTCTTACAATATCCCACGTAATAATGGGTATCACCACCGTTCTTTAATTGCCAACTATGTTTGAAGAGTGCAGTGCTATTCATGTATCTTACATTGCCTAAAGTCATTCGATGATGATAGAAACAAATTTTCCAAGGATTTTCAGTGAAAACAAATTAAAATTTAACGTCGGTAGCAGAATGTATGTATCTTTTTTAGTGTTAGTGAAGGATTAAAGCGTTTAGGAATTAAATTTAGGAAAATTATTCCAATATTTGGTCAAAAGGTGAGGTTAAACCATATTATATTATGGTGGCTGTTTATTTTTATGTTTTTTTCTAAATATTTTAAATTTACTTTATGGTTGCATAGTTCTTTTATATATTCATATCTCCACAATAACAAAATTCCAACAATTTCGCATGCCGCTGCAGAATCAAACGCTCCCATAGCAATGTTAAATTCTATGTTATTTCTTTTGGTCCACAGATAACCATTATGGAATAATATAGATTTTTGTGGCTGCTTAGTGGTTTTAATTTCGTGGAAACTAATAGAACAGAATTGTTTTGCGTCTCTCGTTTCGTACACATGTATAGAACTTACAACATCAACAAAGCCCACTCCGATGAAATCCTAGCGGATGAAACGCGTCAGAAATACCTTTTTCCAATCTGTCATACGATTTTTCTAAATACTATTTGTTGATATATTAAATTATACTAAATGATATATCATTATATCAAACATATATATATATATATATATATATATATATATTCTGTGGCTTGGGCTGCTTTTACCATTCGTTAATTCCAAGAGCATATTTCGTGTATTTGCATTCTCTTTGAAAGACGATATTTGCTAAATTTATCAATATTGTTTTTGTAGAATTGAGTAATTTGGATTGTTGGTTGTTTAGGAAATTAATTTTGTAATAAATGCTAGCTGCTAATGGAATTTTTAAATCGTATCATCAATTTTTAATTCAGTGGCTATTTTTTGACATATATATATATATATATAGAGAGAGAGAGATAGAGAGAGAGAGAGTGAGAGAGAGAGAGAAATATTATGAAAAATTGGAAAAAATATTCTTTAAAATTGTTGAAGCTACAAGCATCTCTCGTTTCGTACACATGTGTAGACGTGACAACATCAACAAAGCCCAGTCCGATTAAATCCTAACGGTTGAAACGCGCCAGAAAAAACTTTTTCAATCTGTCATACTATTTTTCTAAATACTATTTGTTGATATATTAAATTATACTAAATGATATATCGTTATATATATATATATATATATATATATATATATATATATATACACTGCGTGCCAAATTATTATCGAGATAACTTTTTTTCTAATATTTCCAAAAACCGTCCAATCAATTCACAAAAAATTTTCACACAATGCATTCATTGCATTCATTAACCGAACTATCGGTTGACATTTATAAAAAAATTCTCTTTGTTGTATCATCGAGATGAACGATGCACAGAGAAGAATGAGTGCTTAATATATTTATTCAGCACCAGTACCCGATGCTAATGGATACATACAAAAACACAAAACAGTAAGTTACAAAACAATTAACAAGACAACTTACAAGGAATAGACGAGGGTCAAATGTATAGCCAAACGAAGTAAGATCAGTCCGAATATTGATCAGCTTAGTATCAACTTATTAAACTGTTGAAGTCCTTAATTGTAGCCTATTTAAAGCTATGAGACTGGCCATCTGGTAGAGTGCTGAAGGGATGCTAGCTATTCTACAACACTCTTGAAATACTTTTTTTAGGAAAGCATATGTTTTTCAAGTCCAGTAGTTGTTATCACTCTTCCCAATAATTATGGGGGTTTCCTTGCTAACCTTCTATTTGAAACGATATTGAAAATCAACAAATTGGATTTTAAACAACCAACATGTTTTAATCATCTCACCCCAGACAAGGTAATAGAAGCACTACGACACAAGAGGTCGCTTATTATGAAAAATAAAACATTATTAAGGAACAATAAAAAAGAACTGAATTAATAAATCGTTATATATATATATATATATATATATATATATATATATATATATATATATATATATATAAAAAATTTAATATCATTGCTTTTAATTTTATGGAGATCAATATTGACTGGAAAGCAAGAACATGGAAATGAGTTACACAAGCAACAAGAGCGAGAGAAGAGACTGTTATCCTAGAACTTACGGTTGCATCTTTCTATTTCAACTGTAAAATGATGATACGTAACAGCCAATCAAGTACTGTGCTTTAAGATCGTAAAGTTCAGGCATCAAATAGGAAAGTGCATCGGAACAATGACCATGATAATATTTATGGAAAGGGCACAGGGAAGCTACGTTACCTTCAGTGACTGAAGCCGAGATACCTGATCAGTACTGATAACATTGCAGATTTGTTTTTGGATTTTATCATGAATCTCTAAATACATAGGAGCACTAGATCAAATGTGTCAGTAATATTCAAAGTATAGATTCTTTTATGAAACATTTTCTGGGTATTTTTGTTACTCTTCCAATGAAAAATGACTTACATATATCCTACTGGATTTCTGTTAGCAGACTGATGAAGATGAATAGATGAATGTATTTTTGGACCTGTTCATCTGTAATTTGGAATATTTTGTGCGAGAGTTGGATAATGTATAGCAACCGTTCAATCTAACAAGGATGTGCCAGGCTCCGATTTTTTTCTGCATATAGAACTGCCATCAAATTTTGCTTGCGTTAAATGGTTACTTCGACATGATGATCAAAAGAATTGAAAGAGTCACGCATGCGCAGGGAATTTGGGCGGCAAATCTTATCAGCGGAATCCACACATAACTTAATGTGCACGATCGGTGATTTTTTTTTTAATTCCTTTGTATGCCAGATGCGAACGTATTAGGAATGTTCACTTTTATTTTAGACTGCTACACAGAAATAGCCACAAGCCATTAAAATATGAGTTTGTTGATAATTAAATACCAGGACCTTTCAGAACGTAGGAGATTATACATTCATATGTACCGTAATTTTCAGCGCACAAATCTAGATTTCAAGCCTAAAATGTCTTTCCAAAACTAGGGTTCAACTTATATGGTGCGTATAAAATGCAAACCATTACCACCGACTTGTAAACAACTAGAGCAGAACTATTTACATTACTCGAACTATTGTCCTCATCTTTGTCGAAATATTTATTACAACGTTTCGGCCGTTGGGCGCTCCTGCCTTCTACTTGGAATGTCGAACTGAACCCTTTATTTACTGGGGTAGACTGTTCTAGTTCAACGTTCCATGTTTAATGGAGGTCAGTTATTAAACATGGCACGTGGAACTAGAACAGTCTACCCCAGTGAGCGAAATAAAGAGTTTAGTTCGACATTCCAACCACCTGAAGAAGGACGGAGCGTACAATGGCCGAAACGTTGTAATAAATATACCGGTATTTACTTGACCCATGAGTGCACCGATCCTTCTTTCTAGTGCAATGAGAAGGCGCGGCTTCGGGCAGCTGTTCCAGGGGCTGGGCACCTCTCAGTATAATTTTCTCCATTGCGACTTTGTCCTTTGACAGAGAAGCCCCTGAGCGCACTCTCTCTAAGGACAGAGACGCAACTGAGAGATGATAAATAATGTGTACAAGTTACTTATAGTAATTTATACAGTGTTTACTCATTCCCCCACGAGAATGAGATGTGACACAAGGTTTTTTAACATGGGGACCCAAACGCGTACACTCGAGCAGGGACCAAAATTCCTCACAGCCAACGCAACCGTCGGTTGCGCTGGCCTCCGTGCGAGCACCGATCCTTCCCTCTGGTGCAATGGGAGGGCGCGGTCTCGGGCAGCTTTTCCCCAGGGCTGGGCACCTCTTCAGTATAATTTTCTCTGTTGACATTCGGTCTTTTGACAGAGAAGCCCTTGAGCGTACTCTGTCCAAGGACAGAGACGCAACTGAGAGATCATAAATAAAGAGTATAAATTACTTACAGTAATTTATACACTAATAGCTCAATATATGTATTATTATATTATCTACTTCTAGGTGATATCACTCTTCAGGTTTAACTAATTTGCATAATTGATTTTAAAACATCTATATTTCATTAACTGTCCTTCTTAGTGTTTTTTATTCAAGCATTGTTTTGATTTTCATATAAAAAATAATTCTGTTTCGGAATATCGTCTTATATAGATCAGAAAAATTTTCATTTTACTTGGCCTTCAACAAGTTGGCATCTATTTGTAAAACTTTTCTTAACTATAACAAGCCAATTTGTGAATGAAATATTCATTTAAAATTTGTGTTTCAAATATTTCAAGTAATGAATATATCTTACTTTCTGAAGCGATAGCGAGCGGGCGAAGCCTGCTAGTACTCCATAAAAGAAAGGGAAACTATCTCCTTTCTTTCTGGTCAGTGGAAGACAACTTCGTGTGTTGATGCAGACATTGACAGATTCTCGGCGATTGGCGGTAATTTACAAATATCGAATTAGATAAACGTATATACTTTCTCCTTTTAAAGTTAACTTGGCAATTGGTCTCGAAAACGGCCTCCAATCTGTGGTTGACTGGTGCAGAAAATAGCTTGGGAATTTTAATGCCTCCAAAACGAAACTGTTTACTCACCATAGAAAAACCTCCCTGCCTCCTATGAGCATGGTTGATGTTCTACCCCACGTGTGCAAATCACTGAGTCTACTTGGTCTCACGTTCTTCACTGACCTGAGGTGGAACAACTACATTGAATCAATTGCTATATCTACCGCAAGGAAAGTTGGTTCTCTCTGTCAGGCTAGAAGTCTTTTCTCGTCTGAGTACATCCTTCAAGTCTCCAAATCTACCATTCGTCCTTGCATTGAATACTGCTGCCATATAGGGTCTGGCGCCCCCGCTGTTCATAACGAGGTTCTCGACAAAATCTAAAATGCAATGTGGTCGGTGCTGACTTGGGGTATCGACTCCTGTCACTTTCTCACCGACGTAATGTGGCTTGCCTCTGTCTTTTCTCTAAATATTTTCATAGCACCTGCTGTGATGAGCTATTTTCACTGGTTCCCTGACTTTTTGAATTTAAGCGTGCTACTTGGTATCTCGGTACGACCCTTTTGCTGTCGAAGCAGTTAAATGTAACCGCCTCTCCTACTCCAACAGCTTTTTCTCTTGAACTTCCCTTCTTCTTACTTCCCTGATAACTATAATCTTCAAAACGCTAATGTAATGTTAATCGACATCTTCTGTTGGCTTGATCTCCGTTATTCTTTTTATCCTTTCTTAAATATACCCAGTCTTTTCCATTACTAACATTCTCTGTAGCCCTTTGCATTCTCATGAGACACCCATCTTTCTGGGGGGGAATTGATTTAAAAGTATATTCCTTTTACTTGCATCTCTAATAACTATAATCTTCAAAAATTTAAATTTGCTTGGGGTGAATTGCTTAAATATGTATATATATATAGAGAGAGATATAGATAGATAGATAGATAGATAGATAGATAGATAGATAGATAATATTAGTGGTAAATATACACATACATATGCAAAATATATAAAAATATATATACATAGGTGCATACAAATACATGTATATTTTTGAATAAAAAATTCCAAGAGGATAGAATCCAGGTAGAACTCAATGTCCAGGACAGAGTAAGGATATAATAAAAAGCCTTAAATAATATAATAATAAATAATAAAATAATATTAGTGTTTAAGCCTTTTTTTATATATATATATATATATATATATATATATATATATATATATATCTTTCATTAAAAACGACAGACAAGGTACTACGGTTAAGCTTTTTATTTAATTTTTCTTGTGTTCGAACAAGAGCTTTCCTTTCTACACAAAGAGTGTGTAAGAACTGTCCAAATATTTTATATTTCCGAGCGTTTCAGCTATACCTTCAACCATTATCAAGGATGATTCGATTTTTCAGCTTAATTGAGTGTGTGCGCTTTGTGTATGCCTTAGTGTGTGGTAGGGATGTTTTTAATGTCCGAATACGGTTAGCACATTGTGGCTTTGTTCGTAGTTAATATTGTTAAGAGTTGGCTTTTTCTTTTTTATTATTAAAGCTTCCATTATTTTTAGTCTTTCTTTACAGGTGGATGCAGTTAATATATTTGTGTTTTCTACTAGTATGTTCTTAATGGAGCCGGGTAAATTTGTGTGTGTGTTTAGATGGGTTCTAATGGAGCTGTGATCAGAAAGGTGTAACGTAAGACGTCTGGATAAGCATGTAGTTGTGTAACCAATGTAATTATTTATGAGTCCGGTTTGATCAGGAACACAGTTCCTTAAGGGGCATTTGAACTCATAGATAATGGTCGTTCTTTGTAATTTTGACTTAGCTGGTGTGTTGTTATTTTTGAGGATGAGGTTGGCTGTCTTAAATTTTTTATAATAGATAATAAATTTGATTTTTTTATTCGGATCAATTGGAGTAGTATATTTCTTTATAATATGCCTTAGAGAAGACACGTTTTGTTTGTAATTAATACGCATTTGGTTTTTGGAATGAATGTGTATCTGATTTTTGGCTGTGTGTTCTCTGTCGTTATTACTTGCTTTGGAGAGGAATAGTCTAATTTGTTGGTCTGTAAGGTGGTTAAGGAAGCCGTTGTTGATTAGTGTTTGTTTAACGTTATTAAGTTCTTTGAGGAAGAGTAGTCGAGAGGATGAGTTCTGGTGTGCTCTATTTAGAAAGTTTTTTATTACTGCTATTTTGTACCTAAGTGGACATTCGCTTTTGAAGTTAAGGTGGCACGAGTTTTTGCTGGTGGGTTTTTTTGTATAATGATGTAATGAAAGTGTTACTGCTGTATTCAACGAGGACATCTAAGAATGAAAGTTTGTTTTTTTGGCTAAGTTCATATGTAAAGTTAAGGAAGGAGTTTTTCTCAAATGTGGTCTTAATTGTCTCTATTTCTTTAATGTTATTAGCTAAAATAAAAATATCGTCTATGTAGCGAACATAGATTTTCGGTTTGCGGACCTGTATAAATATAATATTTTCTACGTAGGACATGTAATAGTTGGAAAAGCATGGACCGAGTGGATTTCTCATATTAACACCATTTAATTGGGTGTAAATATTGCCATTATGGTCATAGAATGGAACTTGGTTGTGCATGCGTGTAGTAATGTTTTTAGGATGGATGGTTTGATGGATGGCGGAAGGAAGGAATTATTATTGTATACAGAGTTGAGGATAATATCAATAGTTTGGTCGACGGGGACGTTTGTAAATAAGTTTTCGACGTCAAGTGACGCTTTTATACCTTGTTATTTTTTTTTTTTTTTTTTTGTAGTTTTTAAAATTTGCAGGAATTCATGGGTGGATGGGATACTGTAATTGGTAGGTAGGTATGGAGTGATGATGTCGTTCAGGAATTTTGATTGTTCGTAGATAGGTGTTGGTATCTGGGAAATAATTGGTCGTAGCGGGTATCCTGGTTTATGGGCTTTTATGTTTCCATATAAATATCCCGGTTGGTAATCTCCAACTATTTTTTTGAATTTTCAGGGAACCGACTCCCGCGCTGTGGGCTGTTATTAGTTTGTTGACGGACCTTTTTAAAGTCTCAGTGGGATTTCTTTTCAGTTTGGTGAATTTAGTTCGATCATCGACAATATTTTTTAATTTAATATTAACTACGAACAAAGCCACAATGTGCTAACCGTATTCGGAAATTAAATTAAAAACATCCCTACCACACATTAAGACATACACAGAACACACACACTCAATTAAGCTGAAAATCGAATCATCCTTGGTAATGGCTAAATGTATAGCCGAAAGCGGTCGGAAATATAAAACATTTAGACAGTTCTTACACACCCTTTATCCAGAAAAGAAAGCTCTTGTTCGAACACAGGAAAAATTAAATAAAAAGCTTAACCGTAGTACCTTCTCTGTCGTTTTTAATGAAACATGTATAAAGGAACAATTGCTGCTTAAATATACAACTATATATATATATATATATATATATATATATATATATATATATATTAATAAACCATTCTATGGCTTCTGCTGTTTAATGCCATTGGTTAATTTCTAGAACATCTTTCGTGTATTTGCTTTTGTATAGAAAACCGGGCTTACGGCCTGATCACGTGACAACATCAGTTCCCGTGCGCTGAACGTCAAGTCTGGTCAGTACTTAAATAGCAGACCGCTTGGAAATAGCAGATGTTGTAAGCTTGGATGTGCGGTAGTGTAATGGATAATGGCTCGGAGTTCCAATTCCAGTCGGGTTCGTGATATTTACTTACGCGCAAATACCCTTGGGATACACCTCTTGTCGCCTTCGCTGCAGCTATGGATTAAGTAGTAAAAACATTATCACTAAACCATTATTATCTCCAAAAATAAAATAAAACTTGCGTTCAAAATATTTAGATTTCGGCATTAAATAACCTATAGAAACTGATACACAGATATCGTTAAATTGATATACAGAATCAAACAACCCACCAAATTATCATTATTATTATTATTATTATTATTATTATTATTATTATAGTAGATCTAGTTCGTGTAAATGATTGGTAAAATAAGCTTTCGGAGTTATAACAGAAACACAAAATTTACGAACAGCTGCAAAGAAAGGAAATTGTGGAGGCCATGATCAGTCACATAGGGACCTGACAAGAAGAAGAAGAAGAAGAAGAAGAAGAAGAAGAAGAAGAATAGAAGTAGTTGGTGTAAATGGGTGGTTGAAGAAGGTTTCGGGGAGAAAACAAAAAGACAAAATTTACTAACAGCTGTAAAGGATAAGAAATTGTGGAGAGCTATGATCAACGACATAGGGTCGTGACACACAGAAGAAAAATAGAACTAGTTTGTGCAAATGATTGGTAGAATATTGTCTCGGAGAAATAGCAAAAAGACAAAATTTACTAAGAGCTGCAAAAGATAGGAAATTGTGGAGGGCCATGAACACCCACATAGGGACGGTACACAAAGAAGAAGAAGAAGAAGAATAGAACTAGTTTGTATAAATGAATGGTAGAATATGGTCTAGGAGAGATTGCAAAAGATAAAATTTGCTAAGAGCTGTAATCGGTAGGAAATTGTGGAGAGCTATGAACACCCATATAGGGACATGGCACAAAGAAAAAGAAGAAGATGCTATGTGTCTAGGGATTCCTAACAAACTTTTATTGGAACCATATGACGTCTACTGTACAACATGGTGAATTTTTCATTGTGCTATTGATAAGCATTGCAACCAGAGGTCATTGCACTCTTGTAGAATGGGAAGACATTATCAATTCAGTTGAATTCTACCCATTCATTCTAGAGAAAGCACGTCGTCCAACATTCAGAAGCTGTTATTAAGACACAAAAATGACTTTCCGTTACAAAAGAAGGAATTCCATGCGAACGCATATAGATTCAACACGGCATTTTCACAGCTAAATCGATTTTCGCCCCGTACATGAATCTTATTCAATAGGTTGAGATCATTCCAGGAATAAAGAAAATATCCAGAAATGTGTCTACGAAAGATATGCTTCGCGCTTTCAATGCAGCCGGCTCCGATAAGCAAGAAGCGAAGATAGCAGACCCGATATGTCCACTTTGTCATCATTCCAAATAAATTTTAAGATTTGAAAAGTGAATATGTATTTATCGCAAGTTTGTTGCGAATAATTATAGGGTCTGCTCTTCTGGCCAGTATATTCCTCTTTGTTGCTATACACACGTTTCAAGAATTGTACCCTCCTGCCTTCATCAGTTTTCTCTCGTCGTGGTCAGTGAGATTTCAGATCAAAATCTGTATTCAGTTTAAGGCAGAAGATAGTTCTGCTTGCCATGTTTAGGGGAGATAACTCTTATCAGTTAATGCATAGGGGAGATAACTCATATCAGTTTAATAGTCAGCATTCTTATCCCTCTTTGTATCACGTGTTCGTTTCTTCTACTTGAAGGAGATCGCTTACTATAATTTATATACTGCCAATTTTTCTCGTCCTGTTATCACAACGTTTCGACCGTTGGCTTTCATCAGGTGTATGCCGATCCGGGTAATCTACAGGGAATTCTGATCTGAACCCTTTATTTAATTTATGGGAGTAGATGTTTTTCGTCCCCCTGACCATGTTTAGTGATATCTCGTCTAGTTCTTATTTTTAACACTGTTTAGCTATTGATCGATTGGTTTCACTGAGTCCATGTAGACAATACACGTCACAGGAGTTGAACTCTTAATTACTAAGTCACGAAACAACACAAGAAAAAATGTTGTATATGACAGAAAATGCGTTATTTGGAATAGAATTAAATTCTTAACAATTTTATGACCACCTAGCAATTTCTTTTAATTAATATGACTACGAATGGAACTTTGATCGCTGTTGTTATTCGATGTTTAAGGACATCGAGGTTAGTGGATAACAGTAGAACATAAATGCGATCTTTTACGTATCCCCACAAGAAAAAAATACCTCACACACGGTGAGGTCTTGGGATCTCGCAGGCCAAGCACAAAGAGCAAGGTCTTTGTAAGTTCCTGAGCGACGCGTAGTCTGTAAGGTTTCAAATGTAGACGTTTTCTTAGCACACGCGAGATATTGAATTGAGAGATCGTAAGCTCACGATTAGCTCGATTTGTGGACTTCCCTCAAACTCAGCACGGATTTTCGCCACTTTTCTTTTACACAAACACTCACTATCTTGAAACTGTTTAAATCACCGTCGAATGTTCTTATGAGAGGGCGAATTAATGTCGAATTGCCTTCGAAAAGTAAGCTGTACCGTAACAATCGTATTTGTTTTCACGAACTCGAGAACGCAGAACGCCTTTACCTGAGGACTCACCATTCCGTGGGTAAACAAACAGTTGAGTGTTGCCGGAGATACGATACGACTACATTGTCCCTGTGGCAGCCATTCAAAACTTAGAAAACTACTCTTTCAAATGGTCACTGACTCATTTCATGACGATGCTTCCGAACTGAAGCAATGCGCCATGAAATCGGTTCATTCTTATTTCTTTTTTTAAAATAACCCTCTATAATATATCCATAATATATTATTCTTACTTGTTCATACAATCAAATATATATTTCGGCTCTAACTCGTCGTGAAAAATGTAATATATAAATATACAATATTATAAATATTTAGTATAATAAATTACTATAATCGTTCACTATTTATAATTAAATTACCATAGCATTTAAGAGATATCTTTTGTCTTATTCTATCTCTTTTCTCTCCTCAGCTATGGATTAATTAGTAGGAATTGTGTCAGTAAATGATTTTTAAATGGACTGCTACACTGTCTTAACAGTAGGTTATTAATATTGAAATTTTACAACGGTCAGTTTTCAATCAGTAACTGAAAACTGCTTCTCAGACTTGTACCATATATATATATATATATATATATATATATATAGTTAAATTCCCAGATGAATTCTGTGGACAAGACAGATTGGTATCAAATGACAATTGGAAAAAATCTTACATTTCATACGCGTTTCGTCTTCCGACTTTTTTCAAGGCAAAATAAAATCGAAATGTTTTCTTGTTATAGTTACATTAAAATTCAAAATTAAAAGATAGACGCTTGTGTCTAAGCCTTTTTTCTGGTTAATGTAAATTATCTTTATAGTAAAGGATTATTATTATTATTTTTCCATGTCGACAATATAGTTAAATTCCCAGATGAAAAAAAAAAAAAAAATAATCCTTACTATAAATGTAATTTACATTAGCCAGAAAAAAACTTAGACACAAGCGTCTATCTTTTAATTTTGAATTTTAATGTAACTATAACAACAAAAAAACATTTTCGATTTCATTTTTGCCTTGAAAAAAGTCGGAAGACGAAACGCGTCGACAAAATGTAAGATTTTTTTTCCAATTGTCATATATATATATATATATATATATATATATATATATATATATATATATATATATTGTGTGTGTATTTAGGCAGCATTTTTCATTCATACATGTTTCATTATATAATATAGACAAGTCTATTTATTTTATGTAAATTCTTTTCAAAACATCTAATAAGCTTAATAACATTATCATTAAACAAAGAAAGAAAATCACAATATTGATACATATTTTTTGATTCAATCTAAGCTTTCGGCTTACATAAGCCATTACCAAAGATGACAATTACTGTACAATATATTAAGCAATATACGGACAAGACAGTGATGATAGTCTGTTATTGTTTACATGGATGATTTCCAAGCAACGATAAATACGTGCATATAAGACGCTGAAAGCGAAAATCGCACCGCAGCTCATGACGTAACACATGACCACGCGAGAGTGAAAACTAGAAGTATTAAGTATGGGAAATATATATAAAACCATAATTGTGCCGATAATTTCAGTGTAGACTCGTTTTCCGTCTTTAGTAAGTCCCACTCAAGTTACCACTTGAAAATATTGGCGGCCAAATACATTTTGTCCTTGAGACCTTTGTCGTGCAAACAGAAGGATTGTTTTTCTCATACATATACGTATATCTTATTCTTACAATTATTATTATAAAAATTATTCTTATAATTTAATATATTTTTCGGTTTAAAAAAGCCATAAACAAATAAATCAGTAAAATTAACAGTGTTTCTCACATTCCCATCATTCCCCAACAGGACCACTTAGCTGTCGCTACACATGTTTTCTTAATTTGTGACGAAATGTACAGTATTCACTGTTATATAGGAGGCTAGACATTATATAGTAATCCAATCCGTGTTTTTCGCTTCTATTGTTCACGTATCGCTTGTCTTATGCATGGCAATAGTTTTAAATATTGATCTCACAATTGGGTGTTATTTCCTGATAAAAGACAGCATTGGTTGATTTTCAAGACATTCACGCGTTACATTTTGAAGCAGTGCAATCTTTCTCACTTAACACCTAGGAAGTTCACTCTGAATATGCCTCCACCAGAGCCGAGAATATATTTCTCGCCAAACCCAGGGTTCAGTGTTCGAACCTAGATTAAAAATAGATTTTATCCACATCACTAAACCACTATTATCTAAAAAAGATATTTACAATCACCGAACATATTTTCTGGCTTTAAATAACAAGCAAAAGTTTTAGAAGCCGTAGAAAACGAATCAATAAAGCATATTTGCTAATCCTATTTATTACAACGTTTCGGCCGTTGTACGCTCCGGCCTTCTTCAGGGGGTTGAAATGTCGAACTGATCCCTTTATTAAGGCAGTGGAGAACTTTCAGAGGGGAATTAACAGGAGATAACTGATAACTGGCACCCATTAAACATGGCACGTGGAACTAGAACAGTCTACCCCAATGAGCGAAATAAAGGGTTCAGTTAGACATTCCAATCACCTGGAGAAGGCAGAAGCGTACAATGGCCGAAACGTTGTAATAAATATGCCGACAAAGATGAGGACAATAGTCCGAATAATGTAAATAGTGTACATAATACCTCATCTCAGAAATATAGACAGATACTGTAGGGCCGAAACGTTGTAATAAATATGCCGACAAAGATGAGGAGAATAGTCCGAATAATGTAAATAGTGTACATAATACCTCATCTCAAAAATATAGACAGAAACTGAAGGGCCGAAACGTTGTAATAAAAATGGCGACAAAGATGAGGAGAATAGTCCGAATAATGTAAATAGTGTACATAATACCTCATCTCAGAAATATAGACAAATCCTAAACTGATTTTGTATTTCACTCCCTCGCATGTTAATATTTATTAATCCACCTACATGTGCAATAGATTTATTATTATTTCCATATCTCTTTTTTTTTAATCATTACACCTCCAAGCAAGGTGATAATGCCACTATGACGCAAGGGGTTACTGGGAGCGAAAGAGAATGAAAAGACTTTAGGAAAAGAACCGGAAATTCAATCCCAAACAGGAAACAAATGATAAGCTTCTATTCCTGTTCAAAGAATATACTCAGATCATTTGTAAACATTTATGCCAGTGATACGACTATATACGGGCGCGTCTCTAAAACTCTCGGCGGCCAGAGATTGGCAACTGGTCTGTCTTTCGATCTGGTACAATACACGGTAAAAATGAGCTGGGGATTACGTCCCATCTGACTCCGAACTACCATCATTCAAGATGAATGTAGTTCCTCCCAGTGAACCGCATTGAAAGACTTTTGGACCTCAAACAAACACCCGACCTCGAGTGGAACTCGTACATGCAATACGTTGCTAACGCACAGCTAAAATGTTCGGCTACCTGTAGCGACCCGGTAAGTACCTGACTCTTGCTATACTCTACCTTTACAAGAGCTAGATCTGGCCAAAAATGGAGTACTGTTGTTATATCTGGACAGAAGATGCGAAGACGTAACTCTTCAGCCTTGATAGAGTTCAAAGTGGGTGACACTTCAACCCTTTTTCCCACAGGCGGGATGTCGCAAGCCACTTGTTGGTCTACTCTACTTCTAGGGAACCTGATCGGAAGAAACATTCCCTGGGCCCGCCAAGGCAAACA
>CAHIKZ030002922.1:860000-950000 GCA_903632075.3 Acanthosepion pharaonis | reverse complement strand
GAGGATCACCTTGTACAGATTCAGACCACATTTTGAATGATTGACGATGGATGCTTTCCTTCTCGCCGGGACCTCTTCCGCTCCGCATTCTTGCAATCAAACCATTTTTCATCGTACGTGATCGTTCTTTTCAAAATAGGTCATCTTTGTTGTGTTTGAGCATATCATCGCATGTCATAGTACTTTCCAGAAGTAGACCTTTCCTTTGCATTTGAACGGAAAATTGCAAACCGAAATGCAGTTTATTAACATTTTCCATTAAACCATGAGATAGCCAAGCATTATGGCAATTCACGTATCAAAGCGTCTGAACTGCATTAATTTTCATCAGCGTTTCATTTTGGCCATCATATCTGACTACAGACCTGTGGGGTTGTTCTCGCTCTTCCAGAACAAAATTCCCATTGCGGAACATAACGAGCAATGTATAAACAATACTCTAAGTTAGGGCACCATCGTCATAAATGGCACATATATATTTTGCAGTTTGTATAGATTCTTTTTCGGCTTTCTGAAAAAATAAACGCGTCAAATCACAAAAAATACATATCATTTTCCGCGATTTAAAATCTAACGGAAAATCGTTTCCAATTCACAATCGACACCCGAAGCATACGTAAAAGCACGTGGAACTGTCACTTGACTGAATATATTTTTATGTCATTAATTTATGCCATTTAAAGCCCACCAAATGAAAACCTGTAAGAATGTCCATTTCATATATATATATATATATATATATATATATATATATATATATATATATATATATATATATGTACAACGGCGAAATTATTCGTGCACCCATCAATTATTAAAAGAAAATGAATATAAAACACAATTTTGAGAAAAATAGGTGAATACAAAATATTTGATAGGTGAATTATGCTAAATAGGTAATGGCAAAATTATTTGTACAGTATGAAAAATAGAAAAAATCTATCTATTTACCTATCAATATATATATATATATATATATATATATATATATATGTGTGTGTGTGTGTGTGTGTGTGTGTGTGTGTGTGTGTGTGTGTACATACATATAGTATGGTCATATCTGTCAACACTACAAGTTAAATGGCAACTTCATGTTTCAATACATATATATATATATATATATATATATATATATATATATATATATATATATATATATATATATTTTTATGATAATAAATTACAATGAAAACATCTTACATCGCTACAAATAATTTTCATGTTTCAGTCTTAAGATGGTCCTTCTTCAGGCGACGGTAGATAAGGAGTGAATAAAATGATTTATTAAGGAAATTTTCAAAAAATAAATCTCCACCTCTTTTCGCAATTTAAAGGCGGCGCAGAATTTCAGAATTAACTTGCAAAAGAGGAAAAGATTTGTTTTTTTTTTAATTTCCCTAATAAATCATTTTTATCACTCGTTATCTAACATCACCTGAAGAAGAACCATCTTAAGACTGAAACAGTAATGTTTTTATGTGTCGATTAAAATTTTTTTTTTCTAATCATATTTTGCTCAACCCTGTATTGAGCACTTTTTAAAAATAAATGCTACGAAAGGTGGCCTGACGATTGCATATAGCATTTAACAGACTGTCGCCTCTAAGTGTTGACTTCTATGTTCACTTTTATATATTTACACGCTCTATCTCTGATATTGAGCACTTTATTCCATAAATATAGCATACCTTAAGACTATATTTCTTTATATATATATATATATATATATATATATATATATATATATATATATATATATATTTCATGCCTGTTTCATTAAACTTATGTAAGCCGAAAGTTGAGATAGGATTGAAAAGTATGTATCAACATTGTGATTCTGTTTCTTCGTTTTAAGGATAATGTTATTAAGCTGATAAGACGATATGAAAAGAATTTACAACACTTGTCTATATTATCTAAAGAAATATGCATCAATGAAAGAATGCTTCCTAAATACACACAGAGTATATATATATATATATATATATATATATATATATATATATATATATATATATATATATATATATATATATATTTTCGACTCTCACGTGGAATTCGACGTATGAGTTTCAAGCAGATCAGTTCCCAGGAAACCGACAGCCCAACAACAGCACATGAGATTTTGATTATAGTGGTGAAGGTTTCGTGCAGGGCCAGCCACATTTTTGAAGGGCCGAATACAGAGACCTGCTACACTAAGTGCCACAAGGTCCCCACACGACCCTCCGCAGGTTTTGAATTCAGAGTTGTCCTTCTAGACCAGTTGCCATCCAAGGCTATAGAACCCAGTATGTCCTGCTATTTACCCATATCTGGAGGGAGAGGAAGAGGATTCATACCTTTCCCAAGGGTATTAACAACTGGATTCGACTGGAATTCGAACTCGGCTCTCCGAATTATATATATAATTATATATCTTGGAATTGATCTAAAACGGGGACGGAAAATGCGACACTGAAATCTGAAGACGCATCACGATAACCAAAGATGTATTCCAAAAGCTAAGCAGAGTATCAAGAGACAGAAAAACTTCGTTTAGAACAAAGAAAAGAGTACTACACTCTTACGTCATATCTACTATCTTTCCTCCTATATGGCAGTGAATGCAAGACAATTTTCTCAAAGATGAAAAAGAGACTTGAAGCAACAAAAATATGCCTTTGTGAGCATTGACGAAGTATTAGAGAAAATGGAACCAAAAAGGAATATTTGAAATTAGAAAGAGACATTTGAAGGCTAGAAGAACAGAGGAAATGTCATGTCAACGCATGTCATACTTGATGAGGTTAAGTAAATAAATGACAGAAAAATGTTTTGGGGAAATAAAAAAGATAAAATTTATTAAGGGCTTCTAAGGACAAACGGAACAGAAACATGGATCTACAGAAAGATGTTCTAGGATAACATAGACTGAACATGTGAGCAATGACGGGGTTTTAAAGAAAATACGAACGAATAGGAAACTAATACTTAACATCAGCAAGAACAGACAGTTGAGGTTTCTAGGGCTCATAATGTAGACAGAATAATTGTAAAATCTGATATTCACAGAACAGATTGAGGGCAAGAGGGACAGAGGAAAACAGAGCGTGACATATTTGATTATCTTACGTAAAAGGCTGGCGGAATATGATTTACGAGAAATAACGAAAAGACGAAATTTCTTAAGAGCTATAAAGGATAGGAAATTGTGGAGAACCATGATCGCCTGTATCCCGAAGAGACAAAACACATGAAGAAGAAGAATATTAATTAACATCAATCACCTTTTTCCTTTTTCTGCGCTTTATTTTCACAATTTCTTCATTTTCTTCCTTACATATGGACCTTGACTTCCCTGCATTTGCTTACCATAGTGTCCTTTAAACGCAAATAACCGTGTTTGATATCCAGTGCGTATATATATATATATATATATATATATATATATATATATATATATATTTATTTTTTAATTTTTTAATTTTTTTGTTCATATATATATATATATATATATATATATATTGAACAATAAAAATATTAAAAAATTAAAATCTTCAGACACACGAGATTAATATTCTTTCGTTTTTATTATTATCATTTCATTTAGATTCCTCGACTAGTTTCGGCCAACATGGCCATCATCAGGAGAAGAGATATTTCTGATTGCTGGTAGCAGTGAACTACAGAAATGAATGTCTTGATGGAGAAAATTTTTGAATTCAAAGTTGTCCTTCACCTAGACTATCTGCCACTAACGCTATATAACCCAGCCTGTCCTGCTATTTAACCGTAGCTGGTGGGAGAAGAAAAGAATCCATACGTTTCCCAAGGTTATTAGCACGTGAGTGCAATGGAATTCGAACTCGAATCTCCGATTTCTCTATGCGAGGCTCTATCAATTATTCCACCGCTTGGTAATAATTTATTTCAGACAGACAACTGCCATATATATATATATATATATATATATATATATATATATATATATATATATATATATATATATATATATATATATATATATATATATATATATATATATATATATATATATATATATATATATATATATATATATATATATATATATATATATATATATATATATATATTATATATATATATATATGTGTGTGTGTGTGTAAATATGTATACAATATATATATATATATATATATATATATATATATATATTTATTTATTTTTTTGTTTAGACGTTATTTCATATGGATAATCATATTCGAGTAGAAGCACTGTTTTTTTTTTTGGGTGGGGGTATATATATTCCGCAGGATTTTTATACAACTACATTTACCGGTTTGAATATTCAGGAAATCTTGTCAGAAAAAAAAATCGTCCTCGGACAGGTTTTGAAATCAGCATCCCCTATACGTATCGGTGGCTCTCTCATCTTTTCAGCATAGGTGACCGGGGGTATCACCCTCGCAACTGGTAGAGGGCATGAGGCTGTGTGTGCCTTTCCCTGTGGGAGGTGATTGCTCTATCTGGAGCTTCCCTCTGGTCTTACTAACGAGCATTTTCTTCCCTTTTTTTCATTCTGCGTAACTACAAAGGCGGCGGGCAACGGCTTTTCGGCGAATGGTGGCCGCAAAATAGACCTAACAGGGGGTTTTAACGCACCAGTACCGGTCACTGGTATGCCCATTACAGGCGAGGGGGAAATAATATATAATCTCTATCTATAAAAGACAGGATGTGGGTGTTCGTGTATAACGAATGCACGGCAGCAATTCTCGACACCAAATTTGCACCAAAATTTACATGCACATGCTCCAAGTTAGCGAGAAGGCCAAGACGGACATTGCATTTCCCAACTCCCATCGATAGTGGAAATAATCGATATTTTCATGCTTCTACGGCAGTTTTCATGTAGTTTGCGGCCATTTTCTACTGGCCAGAGTGAGAGCCTATAGCTGGCTGCCATGTTTAGGCAGGAAGATTCTATTGGTCAGCGTGAGAGCCAACAACTGACTGACACGAATGTTAACTAGCATGCAAAAAAAAATCGATAGCTGCATTCGTCACAAGTGGGAAAAATTTAAATCTGCATGGCACTTTACTCCAATTGGCTCATTCGCTTGCTTAAACTCAACGTTGATTCTGATTCCGCAGAACTGGGTTTAGTGTGAAAAATATTTGTTGTTAACATTCTTTTTTCATTCGGTTTTTCCAGTTACGAGGCCTCTTTTTAAAGCTGATCATTTTGTGTTCATTTTGTTTAGTTCTTTTTTCGTAACAGATTTAATGTTTAGTATAGAGCTTAGAAAAAATTCGCAGTGTGACATAGGCAAGAAGTAAGGCATGTAGCAACATCACCACGGCAAAGGGCACTCCTTTAAAGGCAAGGAAGGGCAAAAATATTTTAATTCAAGCGATAGCGATTGCTGTACGAGTCGTACGATTTTTGAATCAAGCACGGGCAACGCCGGGCCATGCTGCTAGTAATATATAATTTTTTCTTTGTTTCTCGTGCTTCAAGGCTCTTCCTCATCTGTGATGTGGCTTCGTTCTGTCTTTTTGACAAATATATCCATGGCAATTGCTCTGACGAGCTACTTTCACTGGAGCTCCAACTTCATGAATTTAAGCGTGCTACTAGTTTGGCATCTCAGTCCCACCCTGTTAAATGTAACCGCCTCTTCTATTCCAACAGCTTCTTTTCTCGCACTCCCCGACAGTGGAAGTCTCTTTCTCTTACGTTCTTCCTTGATAGTTATAAATATTCAAAAGTAACGTTAATCTGTATCTTTTGATTCCTTAATCCTGATCCCCGTTCTTCTCTATATCCTTTCCTCGAACACCCTCTTTACCCTTGCTCTCACTTTCTGTAACCCCTTCTATACTGGTGGCACTTCCGCCTTGCTTGGCTATGACCCGTCATGGCACGCCCGTTGCAGCGAATCGCCCTCATTCCTTTCGTATTCCATTGGTGAGATGTAACGTCCACGTGAGCAGCTTTTCCCCGCGTACCGCTGCTGTGTGAAACCGACTCGCAAGATCACTACCACCTTAACTTTAATGTTGGGTTAACTGTTATTTTTCCCCACATATGGGAATAAAGTATGCCTCTAACACGAGTGGCTCTTTGGATTTGTATGGGTTGAACATTTCTGTAAGAAGGAAAAAAAGTAATAAAATAGTTTGAGACAGCAAGCGATTATTGAGACAGCAAGCTATTTTTATTTTCAAAATAGATAAAATATCGTATAGTTTACACACAAGGGAAAATATATAATATAATATAATATATATATATAAATTATAAATATTATAATATATAATTTCTTTTCTAATTGATAGTGGATCAATTAGAAAAGAAATGTGTTTTACATGGAAGACATGTGGCAAATAGTTCAATCAATGCAATATCTACTACTCCTTCTTCTTCTTTGTTCTGAGACCCTTCCGGGTGTTGGCAATCACGACTCTCCACAGCTTCCTGTCCCTTGTTGAGTTTAATAGGTGTTGTCTCTTCGTTAACTTACCTAATTCCTGTTCTGCTAACCACATATACAAGCTCGTTCGGTAAGGTATCCGGTGCTTTCCACTCATCTTCAATATATCCTGTAAGTGTCAAATTCTCCAAGCCCTCCTTTCTCATTATCTGACCTAAAAATTTCAACTGTTTCTTTCTGATGTTCAGTAGAAGTGTCTTTTTTGTTTCCATTTTCTTTAAAACTTCTTCGTTACTCATATAACCAGTCCATGAGATTCTCAGCATCCTTCTGTAGAACCCCATTTGTTTTGATTCGAGTATCTTGTTTATCTGTTTGGAGGTTTTACAGCACTCGCTGCCATATAGGAGTACTGATATTACATAATAATTCAGTAGAATTTTCATTACCTCTCTAGCGAAATTTTCCTGTTCCTTGATACTTTGCTTAGCTTTTAGAAGGCATCTTTCGCTATCCCAATGCAATTTCGACTTTCGGTGTTGCAGTTTCTGTCCTCTATTACATACATATTTAAATAGTTCTTCTTGTTTGATTTTGGCATCCCCAATTTGTAATTTGCATGTTGGGCTGTTCTCTTTTGCTGACAACCATGCACTCCGTCTTGTAATTGATGTTTAAACCTTTCTTCACAACTTTCTTTCATTAACTTCCGTAGGAGTTCTTGCAGCTTACTTTCTGCGTCTGCTATAAACACTGTGTCATCTGCATATCTTATATGGCAAAGTTAAGTAACGTCGAGCCTGGTCAGTGGCCCTTGGGAATACCAGGTGCTGTAAGCTAGAATGCGTGGGTGGTGTAACTGATAACAGCTTGGAATAGGTTATTGAACACCGAGTACCAATTCCAGTCGGGTACTTCATATTCACTTACGCAAAATTACCCTTAAGCTATGAATCCACTTTTTCACATCAAATTTCTATGGGTTAATTTGTAGAAATTGTATCAGTAAAAATCCTTATTATCTTATAATAAATAAAAAAAAATTTTTTCTGGCTTTAACTAAGAAATGGGCGATAAGCCGCAAAAAATAAAATAAGCCAGTCTACCGTAATTTCTCAAAAATAATACGCACCCATAAATAATACGCACTCTAACAAGTGATCCAAAATTAAGAAATATATCCATCCCTATGTATAATACGCATCTACAAATTTTGTCAAAAAAAGTAATTATGAAGACATTTTGTCGACCTTGACATTAAGAATAAAATCGAAAGTAAGCGGTTAAAATAATGTTGAAAATAACCATGCGGTTTTACCGATAAATATAACATTTTATTTTACCGCCAAAATGTCGTCAAAACGTGCGAGTTTTAGTGCAAATGTTAAACAAAAAGTAATAGAATTAGCAGAAAGAATAGGAAACCGAACTGCAGTTAGAGAATATAAATTGAATGAGGCTAACATACGTTTATGGAGAAAGAATAAAAATGAATTAGAAAAGTGTAAATCCAGTTCCAAAGCTATAGGTAGAGGAAGAAAAACTCAATATCCAGATATGGAATAAAGTTTAATTGAATTTGTGAAAAAAACACAATCAAGTGGATGTTCCATAAGTTCTTCGCAATTGGCCTTTTTATAGATTTTTTTATTTTTCGACAAATAAAAAATGGCGGTTCCTGATAGGCATAAATTTATCGACAAAGAAAATGTTACAATTATTATTGTTGGTTTTAAAATGAAAATTGGGATAATATTTTTCTTATTTTAGAACAAGTACGTATTTATTATTATAAATCAATAACGAAGAAATATTTTTGTTTAAACCTATTTATAATACGCACCCCTGCCAACACCTGTAATTTACAGTAAAAAAAAAATGCGTATTATTTTCGATTAGACATCGCACGTGGAACTAGAACAGTCTACCTCAGCGAGCAAAACAAAGGGTTCAATTTGACATTCCAACCACCTGAAGAAAGCCGGAGCGTACAACAGCCGAAACATTGTGATAAATATGGCAACAAAGATGACAATGATAGTCCGAACAATGTAAATACTGTATTATGATACCTCAGAAATATAGACAGATATTTTCGAGAAATTACAGTATATCTTCTTTTGCATTATGTCACTGATTATCTCGCAATTAATTTCCCGTTTGTTCACAAGAGATAGGTTTTACGAATTTTTCCCATATTATTTTTGTAGGGGTGAGTACTTTATACTGGGGGTGGTACTGAAAGTTATGTTCGTGGTTCTTGATAGTGATAAAAACTTGCTGCTTTTACAATTTGTTGATTCTATCATCAATCTTTCAATCAGCAGTTATTTCTATGGCTTCTCAATTAATACGTTTCCAACTTTCAACCATTTTTTTTGTAAAGCATTGTGAATTCATTATTAAGCGTTCTCTCATAAAGCATCCACGTCGGTTTTTTACGACAGTTACCCGTCTTATCGGCTTTAATGATTACTTTATCAGTTGCTTGTTTTTATATCTAAGAGAAACTTCTTCATTTTTTGCTGCAGGCCTTTAGAAAAAAATGCTAAATTTGATTTTATTAACCATCGCCTATCAGTCCTACTCGAATAACATCAACTGGCGGTGGAGTCTTATTTGATTTGAATAAGTAATGTTCAAATACTTCTTTATTCTCATTTTCTTTCTGACGTTCCCAGTCATTTGTTAGTTAATGCTCTCAATCTTTTGAAGGCGTATCAAGAATTAAAATCTTTTTCAGGAAACATAATTTTCTTCAATACGCAATGGTTTGGAATTGAACAAAAATATCACCTAAAAGATATTGGGGAACGTAGAATACACCGTTTGCGGGGACATTTTGCATTCCTAACAACGATGATTTCTACGTGCATGAATAACAAATGTTTGGGCCACATTTTGTTATTCGTGCTCGTAGAATTCACCGTTGGGAATTGTAGAACATTAAATTTGGGGTACAATCTTTTATTTCATACGCGTAGAAATCCCCGTTGGGGAACGTACAACACAAAGTTTGGGCCACATTTTGTTATTCATGCACGTAGAACTCACCGTTGGGAATTGTAGAACACAATTTTGGAGTACATTTTTCATTACATGTGCGTAGAACTCAAAGATGGGGAAGGTAGAATACAATGTTTTCTCAACGGGGAAAACAGCGAGGCTGACACAAAACGACTTTAATCTGTTCTCTTTCTGGTTGAATAATTGAAAGGGTTTTCCAGTGATTCTTACGGCAAATGGTGTCAAGATGGCTATACGTCTTATGTGAAAACCTGGAAAAAAAGAAACGCAGTTAATATGTTTTAGATATGAAACATTTTATGGCATGGACAGTTATCCCACGATTATATTCGACTCTCCCGTCGAATTCGACGTATGAGGGTCAAGCGGATCAGTTCCCAGGAAACCGACAGCGCGACAACAGCACATGAGATTTGATTATAGTGGTGAAGGTTTCGTGCAGGGCCATCCACATTTTTTGAAGGGCCGAATTCAGAGACCTGGTGCACTACGTGCCACAAGGTCCCCAAACGACCCTCCGCAGGTTTTGAATTCAGAGTTGTCGTTCTCTTAGACCAGATGCCATCCAAGACTATAGAACCAAGTCTGTCCGGCTATTTACCCGTAACTGGAGAGAGAAGAAGAGGATTCACACCTTTCCCAATGTTATTAGCACGTAAGTGAATATAACAGGATTCGACTGAATTCGAACTCGGCTCTCCGATTCCTCAATCCAAGCCACTAACCATCATACACACACACACACACACATATATATATATATATATATATATATATATATATATATATATATATATATATATATATATATATATATATATATATATATATAAGATAAGAAAAAAAATTTTTTAAAAAAATGCAATTAATTTAACCTAATTAAATAAATAAACAAGTAAACGACTTCCGGTAAAATAACCACCAAAATAGACTACCCACAATGCACCACTGACCCGTATATATAAATAGCTGAGAAAAATATCAGCACTCGTGGCCTGACGATTGCATCTAGCATGAAACAGACTGTCACCTCTAAGTGTTGACTTTTATGTTCACTTTTATATTTACGTATTGAGCACTTTATTCCATAAATGTAGCACATCCTAAGACTATATTTATATATATTATATACATATATATATATATATATATATATATATATATATATATATATATATATATATATATGGGGGGGGCAATAGCGTTTAAAGTGATAAAAATTTGTCGGATTATAAAAGATCTATTCTAATAAATTTTGATTCTAATTACATTTTGATACGGACCTGTGTGCAGATACCTAAAAAAAATCGAGAGGTCATTGACAAGAGAGATTTCACTTGAAAGTATTACTTTGGCTTCGTCTGACCGTCTGTCTCGTCGTGGTCAAAGCTGCGGGCTAAACGATGACAAACTCTAAACTGAGAGATGCAGGTGCGATTACTTCGGAAATAATATTTCTCGAAATTTCAGGCCGATAATTGAATACAAAATATTAAGATGTTTAATTTTTAAACGGAGCCCCTACGAGTACCCAATATTATTGACGTTGAAAGTAATACAGATCTATCGATTAATAAATCCATTCCATATATATATATATATATATATATATATATAGTTACGTAATGAAATGTTTGGTAATCCGTATGGTAATCCCAAAGAGGATGGAATCCAGAGAGCTCAATGTGAAACAGAGCGAATATTAATTAAATTAAAAAACAACCATAAGTGTCCGTAGATTATATATATATATATATATATATTAAACAGTTAAAGTGACATTTTCGAACAGGCATGTGTCATATTTCAACGATACGAGGTATAAACAATTTCGGTTTACTCAGAGAGTATAATTTCCACACAATAACTCTGATCAACAACAGCAACATTCTTCGGAATATTATGTCACACTTCTTTGTTTAATGAAAAAAAAGGACAGAGCCGTGTCCGAAAATTCCAACTTTAAAATCTTATTGACAATATTGTTATCATTTTGTTAATTTTTTATTCCTCAAGTATTATAAGAAGCATATATGGACCACAATTTGTTTTAATCATATAATATATATATATATATATATATATATATATATATATATGAAAAAAATATATACGGAAAAAAAAACAAAATCCTATATACAATTATGCTGTTTTTAATGTTAATATGTCAACGTCGGATTTTCGGTCTAATAAACCATCTTCAGCGCATATTCATAAATTATAACATTATCAATACAACATGACAAAGACGGTGTAAATTGTATATAAGGATTTTTGTTTTTTTCCGTATATATTTTTCTTTTTATACTGTCGGATCTATATCCTATATTTGCTTACATATATATATATATATATATATATATATATATATATATATATATATATATATATATATATATATATATCTTTCAACAAACAGGTTTGGTTAAATATTTTAGACATATAAAGTCGATTAGATTTCATTGTGATCAATTCAAGTCCGCGGATTAATTTCTTGGTACCCTTAGAAAATTGATTGAGAAAAATACCAAAATTTTCTTTCAAATGATTTTTATTTTATAGATAAATAGATAATGAACAGAACAAGATAGATAGATAGATAGATAGATAGATAGATAGATAGATACGCTAGGAAGATACGTAGATACGGACTGACTGAGATAGATAATGAACAGACTTAGATAGATAGATAGGTAGATAGATAGATAGATAGATAGATAGATAGATAGATGTGTGCGTCAAAATTAAATATTAAGATGGCTTATTGAACATGAACAGATGGAATAAAAAACGAACTTCGTTAGACTTCGAAATGAAATGACATAAAAAAATCCCAATAGAAAAGTTTAAGGCGATGAACGAGTCGATGGATATAAAAAAAACTGTTGCATCATTAGAGAACATTAAGAATAAAAGCAAGAATTGTAACAATTAAAAAAAAAGTCCTTCTAAAAAGTTTTTTCTTACAATTCCATTGAATGACTCGCAAAAGTTACAAGAAATTGTCTTTGTTTGTTTTAACGTTTCTTTTAACGTTACTTCACTCTGATATTTACACTCTAAGCGGCCATCTTTTGATCTAAATTAGCTTCGCTTTCAACGACAATAGAATACATATACACTGTTCTGCGGTCTGAACACATCTGATCTGCACTGAATATTAAACAAGACTATCCTCGTCACGCAGAAGGCCTTTTTAACAGAAGCTGCAAAGGTGATATGATCTAACAGCGCTATCATCGTGGTTTTCAAGACGAATTTCCTAACCACGCACGAGAAATAATAATTTTTTTTTCAAACTCACATATATAGGAGCGAAAAGATTAGAGATTCTATTCCTCTATAATTACTTCAAGATCGGATTTTCTCCTTCTATGTGACGTTTACCTTCAGGTTTCAGTCGATCATGACTAGCCATAGCTTTCTTGTAGCACTTAGCAGCATTTCTCCCTTTGCTAAACCTCAGACCTCTCGTTCTACCATACATTCACACAAGCTGGTCACGTATGTGACCCGCTGTCTTTTCCTTTATCTATTTCTCTTGATATACGTTGTGAGTACCAAATTCTCTAAGCCATTCTTTCTCATCATGTGTCCAAGAAACCTCAAATGTCTTTTTTTTCTGATTATGAGCATGATTGTCATTTTTGTTAGAATTTATATTTAAGACTTTCTTGTGACTTGCTAGCTCCGTCCATGGAATTCTCAGCATCCTTCTGTAGAACCACATATATGCTGCTTCCAAGCGAATAAAATGAGAGCAGTATTGGCAATAAGATCGATGGTATTTAATATATATTGGCTAATTGGTTAAATTGAAACACGAAGAAAAAAAAAGTAAAGTCCGGAAAAGTGATTCCGACTTCTTTGTTTATTTCTCACCTCGTTGAAAAAGTATACAGGCGTGTCCGAAAATTCCGACTCTAAAATCTTTCTGTAGAACCAAATAAACGCTGCTTCCAGTTTTCGCTCCACTTGTGGATATGTTGTCTAGTATTCACTGCCATACAAGAGGATTGATATCACATTATAACACGGCCGCCACGGCTCGATCGGAGTTCTATCCCACTGGTCGGTACTGGTACCGGTTAACTGATGGTTATCTGGTGACCGCATCATTTCTTTATCTGCTCTGCCAACATTGTGTTCTTTGATCACAGTGTAGTGAAGATCGAATTTTTGTCCGTAATTAAGCGCTGAATCAAGTTGATAGAACCGTTCTAGGAAAAAGGTCAACATGACTTCCGCCTGTGAATATACAAATAACGAAGAAGGTCGCTGGGTTAATTTTCAATTGGTTTATATAATCGTTGATACAACAAAATGACACTATTTACATAATTCGGATTATTATCCTCATCTTTGTTGCCATATTTATTACAACGTTTCGGCCTTTGTACGCTGCGGCCTTCTTCAGGTGGTTGGAATGTCAAACTGAACCCTTTTTTTCTGCTCACTGGGGTAGACTGTTCTAGTTCCACGTGCCATGTTTAATGGATGTCAGTTATCAGTTATCTCCTGTTAATTCCCCTCTGAAAGTTCTCCACTGCCTTAACCAGGTATTGAAATCACACTCTTTGGGTCCTGTCACTGGATCTAACGTCTTTATTTATCGTGTCATGTGTTCTTGAGGACATATTTTCGGTATATCGGGTCCGTACCGATCCTTCAGTATCTGTCTATATTTCTGAGATGAGGTATTATGTATACTCTTGTCCTCATCTTTGTCGCCATATTTATTACAACGTTTCGGCACAGTGGATAAAGGCGTTAGTAAGATCCAGTGACAGGACCCAAAATACCCGGTTAAGGCAGTGGAGAACTTGAAGAGGTGAATTAACAGGAGATAACTGTCTACCCCAGTAAACGGTTCAGTTCGGCATTCCAACCACCTGAAGAAGGCCGGAGCGTACAACGGCGGAAACGTAATAAATATGGCGATAAAGATGAGGACAATAGTCCGAATAATGTAAATATCGTACATAATACCTCATCTCAGAAATATACACCAGATACAACAAAATTAACCCTTCTCGTTAAACTTTGTATCGTGATACTGTACCTCATGCTTCTAAAACTTGGAACAGGTTCAACATTCACACATTTTAAGTCGTCGAGAATTCAGTCCTCATGACTCAACACGAGCAGTTCACTTGGCAGCAGATCACGTAGTTTCTTCCGGTCTCTTCCGGCCACCGCCGAGCTATGGCGTCCTCTGCTGGCTTCTTGCTCAAACTGCAACTCAGCGTTCGGTTTATGTGCATCTCGCCCAACTCTTACCACATCTCAAACTCATTTCGTATTCATCAATTAATTATTTTCTCCAACTCTGCGGAAATTATACCGACCTTCAAAGCGGTCAGCTTTTCCAAAACAATAAACTTTGTTCCCAAATTCCTTGACAATCGGCGGTTTTATCAAAAACAATAATTTTTCCGTCAACAAACTTGTGTTTTTAAAAAAATATATTTCAAATCGGAAAATAATACTCTTTTGTTTCTCGAATTCCAGTTATGACGCAAAAAATTGCCTGCCAATGTTTACTAAACTCGGATTTCTGAATTCTTTCAGCATTACCCAAATTAGCTCCTCAGTCGTCAATAACTTTCAAATACCAAAACTGTCACCTACCCAAAACAATGATCTTTCCCGATAATCAAACTTAGTTAAAATGTCAAGTATTTGTCAGTTTTACGATCCGGTTTTTGTATGCATAAAAAATCTTATTTCCTTCATTCAGTTTTTATTTTTAACATTGCAATGCAACACGGCATTAATATTCCATTAGGCGTTTCTGTTAATCAGAAAAGGAAAAAAAAACATTCCCCTTTTTTTTCTTTGCTTCATATTACAATTCATATTTTCACCTTAACGTCTTCTTTTTTAACGTTTTCAATCCTTTTTTCAACCCTTCCAATTTTCTAATTCCTGTTCGGGATTTTCGCATGCACACTTTTAAAGTCGGTTTCATACACCCAGTGGCACAATAGTGTCACATTCCTCTCAACTATTACCAGTGACACGTGATAGTGTCACAACATAGCAGTTCATCTCTTTCTTTTTTTCCAAAATGAAATTTTCATATTTCCTCGGGTTTTGCTTAGCTATTCGAAGGCATATTTCACAAATGCACTTTCGGATTTTAATCTCTGATTTTGCTTAGCTATTTGAAGGTATATTTCACAAAATCTCAGATTTTGCTTAGCTATTTGAAGGTATATTTCACAAATGCACTTTCCGATTTTAATCTCATATTTTGCCTCCTTTATTAAAACAGATACCAGATATTTATACCTTTGTGCTTGTTTTCATGTTGACATCTCCAATTTGCAGTTCGCATCTTAGATTTTTTTCTTTTGCTGTTGATATTTCGTCCTTTCTTCTCGCTTTCCTTCACTACTCTTTCTCGGAGGGTCTGTAATTTCTTGTCGTGTGACCCATTAACACGCTGTCAGCGTCGCATCTTATATTATTACAATTACGCCCATCCATAAATCCTTCAAGTGTCTTAAGCTCCCTGATGAGAGCCACGCTATAGGTCTATATAAGTCTGGAGAGATGACACATCCTTGTTTCTCGCTTCTTTTGATATGTGCGTACCTACTTCCATTTTCTATCCGTATGAAGGCGTATTGTTTTCAATATCAGTTCTCAATTATTCTACCATGCTTTCTATTTAGATCTAGTTTTTATTAAGAGTTTAAATTAATAATTGAGAAATTCACCGTAAAGAGGAAATAAACTAATTCTTTTCAGAAATACGAGCGTTGATGGATAGATATTCCACAAATATATAAAACCGTTTTAAATCAGATAGATGAAAAATTTGGTATAAAATGGGAGTAAGACAGACTTCCGGGATGATATTTTCCTAATAGCTACCAATATTGACCTCTTCAATCTGGATTTAACCGTTACCTTTCCTGTATAACCCAAAGAACTTCACTTCTTGCCTTTTCTTACAGACCATACGTGTTGCTACAAGAAAACCGTTCGCCTGGTGAAAAGTCAGCTTTAGGCATTCAGTGAGAAATGAAGAAGGCGTCACTTCAGGGCATTGGCGGGAAGACAGCCGGTGGCACACACTATGGAACAGCGATAGTAATTCGTCAAACACCAGTTTGGAACACATATAAAATAGTAACAATGGCACAATAGCAGTAGAATTATACAACCATGTAAGACATGTTAGGGCTGTAAATATCATACAAGGCCTGGATTAATCGAAGAAAACAAACCAGTAAAAGCTTTGAGGGGATCGCATATGGAATCATTATTTGTTGTACAAAACATCCAGGATTCTTTCAACGCCTGAACTTTAAAAAAAAAATATATTTTCACCCCAAGCAAGTCGGGAATGCAGGAGGGGGGAATACAGATAGTGAAAGTGAGAGAAAAGACTGAGTATAGGCGGGGATTGAGGAAATGACTAAAGATGAACGGGATTCAAGAAAAAAGAAGATGGCGATTGTAGCTGGCTGAAATTCATGTAGTCGGAGATTAATACCACACTTTAGTACAGCAAGGAACGCAAAAGAAGTTTCTTAACAACCCTAAGTGGGACCTCCGGAACATAGCGAAAACTTAATACCGCCTTCGATTTCGTATAATGGAATTCATATTCCAGTATACAAAATGTCCAGACTTATATACGTCTATAGTGTGGCTCTCCTCGGGGAGCTAAAGACCCTTGAAGGATTTTTTATCGATGGGCATAATTGTAACGTGCGACGATGACACCGTGTTGATGGGTCACACGTACAGAAAATTACAGACCCTCCGAGAAAGAGTAGTGAAGGAAGGCGAGAAGAAGGAACGAACTATTCTTCCCTAAATTTGTAGATCGCCAGGATACAATGGGTCATTACCAAAACATAGGCATGAATGAACACGACTCAAATTGATGTGCCATTTGTGTAATGGAAAGAGGCCTGGCAAGTTTGTATTCCAGTCGGGACCGTGGCATTCACTTATGCACAAATATAATTGGGAAAATATATAAATCTATCTCGTCCTCCAGTGACGAATTTAATAGTATGAATTATAGCTGGAAAAAATAATTGTTAGTTCAAAAAATTGTTAAGGCAATATTCACTGAGAAAATTAATCTTGCAATACAGAATAGGATTCAGATTTAAAAGCAAATCAATCATTCATATCTATCTATCTATCTATATATCTATCTATCTATCTCTGATCATTATCTATCTATCTATCTCTGATCATTATCTATCTTTCTATCTATCTATCTATCTATCTATCTATCGCTGTTCATTATTTATTTATCTATCTATCTATCTATCTATCTCTGATCATTATCTATCTATCTATCTATCTATCTATCGCTGTTCATTATCTATCTATCTATCTATCTATTTATCTATCTATCTCTGATCATTAACTATCTATCTATCTCAGTATGTTCATATCTATCTCTTAAATTATTTCAGTCTGTTCAGATGTATCTATATAACGAATATCATCGGGGAAACGGGAAATAGCGAGCCAAGTTCAAATTTCTTGCTCATCCATTGCATTCACTTTCGCACAAATACATTTAAGAAAGGTATAAATCCTTATCATCTCTCGTTAGCTAAAAAGAATAGATTCGGCTTTATCTATTTATCTGTCTTACTCTATTAATATCTATCTACCTACCTATATATATATATATATATATATATATATATATATATATATATAAATATATATAAAAATTGACAGTCAACACTCAGAGGCTGTTTCATGCTAGACGGCGGCTTGACGATGGCGCCTAGCATGAAACAACCTGTCGCCTCTGAGTGTTGACTCCATAAATATAGCCCACGTTAAAACTATATATATATATATATATATATATATATATATATATATATATATATATATGTTCGTATCTATCTATCTATCTATCTATCTATCTATCTATCTATCTATCTATCTATCTCAGTCTTTTCAGATCTATCTATCTATCTGAACCTGCGACTAATAGCCTTAAAGGCCATGTCAATGCAGGAAAATCTATCTATTTATCTATCTGACTTTTTTTCTTCTTTTACTCCAGTCATAATTTTCAGGTGGCCAGTTTCTTTGTTTCGGTTCTTGTCGTTTGTCAATCGCACTGCGTGAAACCTAGTCTTTTTGTGAGATTATCACTTTGTTCATATATATATATATATATATATATATATATATATATATATATATATATATATATATATATATATATATATTCAATTTCAGTCGGAATTGTTAAATTTCCTTAGTCGCCTATATTTTTCGGAATTTATCCCCCATCTATGGATTAAATATCAAATTTTATTTTAAAAATCGTTCTTACTTTAAAAAAAGAATTACAGCAACACGCACATATAAAAAAATAATTAATCTTATAATCCAAATTATGTTTTTTGCATGGAGTATTGCTGCCATATATGGTCTGGTGCCCCTTATGTTTGCCTCAAGGTTCTTGATAAGATCCAGAGACGGATATGCAATGTGATTGGCCCTGATCTGGTATCTCGTCTGCAGTTGCTCTCTCACCGATGTGCCGTCGCCTCCCTCTGTCTTTTTTACAAATACTTTCATAGTAACTGCTCCGATGAGCTGTTTTAGCTGGTTCCCAGACTTCATGAATTTAAGCGTTCTACTAGGCTGGCATCTCGCTCACACCCTTGCACTGTCGAAACTGTTAAATGTAGCCGTCTCTTCTACTCCAATAGCTTCATGTCCCGCACTTCTCGCCTGTGGAACTCTCTCCCCTTTTCCTGTTTCCCTGAAAGCTATAATCTCCAACTATTCAAATGTAATGTCAATCGACGTCTCCAGATGCCTTGATCTATCCCCTATCCTTCTCTTCATCCTTTCCTCTATCACTCCTATTTGCTCTCGCTCCAATTCTCTGTAACCCCTTGCGTGATAGTGGCTTCCCGCCTTGCTTGGGGTGAAACGCTTAAAAAAAATAAAAATAACCAAACCCCCAAAATAAACAGTCTAACAGTCAAAAATCTATCAGTCTAACATATCTATCTATGAAATGGACAAAGTCCGACATTTATTTTAAGACATTTTTAATAAAAAAAAAATGTATAAACATAAAAATGTTTTAGAATATCTATCTATCTATCTTAATCTGTTCATATCTATCTCGAAGTGAAAATTTCAAATTCTAGTCGGATTCGTTGCATTCATTTACACGCAAATAATCTTTCTAAGTATGAATCCATATCGTCTCCCCAGCTATGGATTAAATAGTAGCAATCGTATCTGAAAAAAACATTGTTATCCTAAAAATATTGTTAATGTCCCTTTCTTTTCGAGAAGTGTTACATAACGTGGATACGAATGGCAATACAGACTTGTTCAGAGATAAAATAATAATAATAATAATAACATCGAAACAATTTAGAAGACCAGTTTGCAATAATGAATTGTACACCTTTAGGAACCGTTACTTGGGACGTGTGGTAGATTGTAATAGAAAAAATGATAATCCAATTGTCTTTCTATCAAGACATTAGTGAACGTAATGAAGTTATTATGTCTTAACAAGATTGGATTTATTTATTTTGAACATAAAAGTTTGACAAGAGTTGAAGAGTGGATTTATTGGTAAAGTAGGGAAAATTGAGGATACTGTTCTATAAGGAGAGATGTATAACTGTTATCGAGGAAATAAGACACCCCGGAAACACAAATGAACAATGCAAGACGCTTTAAAGAACTCAGTCAGTAGAAGTACGACGGAGTCTGGAAGTCATTTGGCCACAGTAAACTCGACTTTATGTCACATCTCGTCTCAATGGAGGTGGGACTAGGTAAATACCAGTTAGTCGTATTTCGCTGTCTGCCTCACGATTGTAAAGCTATGTGTCGTCAGACAGAATGCGACCTAGTCGAGGCTCTGTCTACAGACGAAGACTTAACTGAGAAAAATAAACAATGCAAAGTGCCAGACCCCCGCGATTGCGTTAGCTTGTAAACATTTTGACATTTGACCTGAGTGTACGCGCTCGATATTTAAGCTTTCCGAGAGAGGGCGTTATGTGCGACGTTGAGATCCGTAGACGGGATGGCCAAGGACGCATTCCAAAAGCAGGGCATAGTATTGCGAGACAAGAGGATTTCCTTGGTAACAAAGAAAAGAATACTGAGCTGTTATGCGATATCCGTTCTTCTTTACGGCAGCGAATGTTGGACGATTTCCTCAAAGAAGAGACTCGAAGCGACGGAGATTTGATTCTACAAAAGGATTCTAAGGTTTTCATAGACCAAGCGTGTGAGCTAGGATGAGATCTTAGGTTGCAAAAAAGGAGGAGGCTTATACTTAATATCAGGACGGTAAGTGCGACACTGAGATCCGCAGATGTATTGGGATGGCCAAGGACACATTCCAAATGCTGGGCAGAGTACTGCTAGACAGGAGGATTTCTTTGGTAACAAAGAAAAGAATACTGAGCTGTTACGTGACATCTGTCCATCTTTACGGCAGCAAATGTTGGACGATTTCCTCGAAGATGAAGAAGGGACTTGAGGCGACGGAGATGTACTTCTACAGAAGGATGCTGAGGATATCATTGACCGAGCGTGTTAGCAACAATGAGAGAATGCAAACAAGGAGGAGGCTTATACTTAATATCAGGTAGAGGCAGCTGAAGTTTCTGGAACACGTAATGAGAAAGGAGGGCCTGGAGAATCTGATAATCACAGGTCGAATAGAGTGATAGAGAGACAAGGGAAAGCGGCGCGTGACATACCTGGCGGGCTTAAGCAAGTGGATGACAGAATGTGGTCTGGGGGAGGTGGTAGTGGGACGAAACTTATTGTTAGCTACAAGGGATAGAGGGAAGGGGAGAAATGATCACATACGCCCTAAAAGGCTAATACTCTTGGGAAAGGTATGAATCCTCTTCTTCTCCCTCCAGCTATGGGTAAATATCACGACAGACTGGGTTATATAGCCTTGGATGGCAACTGATCTAGGAGAAAAACATCTCTGAATTCAAAATCTGTGGAGGGTTGTTTGGGGACCATTTGGCACGTAGTCTTTGTATTCGGCCCTTCGAGAAATGTGAGAGGTTCCTTCACCACTTTAATCAAATCTCATATTCTGGTGTCGGGCTGTCGGGCCCTAGAACTGATCTGCTTGAACCTCATACGTCGAATTCGATGGAAGAGTCGAGTATATATATATATATATATATATATATATATATATAATTGCTGGCAACAATCAAAAATGAATATGCATGGTTTTTACTAAAGAGCTGGTAAGAATTCAACAATGTTCTTTCAGGGATAACATATGTAATCTTTTAGGTAACTAATGCAAGTTGTTGTATTCCTGAGACCACAAAAGAGGAAATACAGAAGTTAAAGAGGCGTGACTTTGAAAATACCGTAGTGCAGAACACTTGATGCCACTCAAGATTGACAACATCCCAGATAAAGTTATACAGTAAAGTTAGATCGTTTATATGAGCAATCGTGCACATTTAATTTGTATTAGTTCAGGAGGAAGGGTTCAAAATTAGCTTAATTTTCCATCGCGTGATGATTTGTTGAATCACAGACATTTTAAGGAAATGTCTGATCTATGGATGAACCAAAACAGGCACCGTGATTTACTGTTTGGGCTAAAATAGACTGGAATGTTAAAACGTCCGACCGGACTAATTAAAAAACTTGATAGACATTGTTTAAAAAAAAATGGACAAGTGTAATGCAGTTAAATTTGTGTGGAGTAGGCAAATAATTGTATAGTCTGCTTTAATAGATTTAATGAAATCATTTAAACATGATTAAGACAGAAATGAGGAAATGGCAGTATTTTATACTTGAGATTTCCAAATCAAACAAGTTACATGTGTTTACGATGAAGGGTGGTGTAATCAATCGTAAGTATTAAAAGAGAGAAGTGAAAAAAAAAAAAAAATGGGAAAAGGCGTAGGTAAAAAAGAAAAAAAAACGTCCGCGATAGATGAAGTTAAGCAGAAGCAATTGTAAATATTAAAAGAAAATAGGCAAAAATTAGTCGAAATTATCTTAGGGAACGAGTAGCGTATTGTTCGATTAATTTTAATGGCGTCGCTGATGAAATTAAGCGGAAGCAATCGAAAATGCTTCTGGTGTTAATATATGGTAGATAATAGCACTGATAGGAAACACGGAAAAGAAATTACAAAACCTCCTACTGAAGGTAGCGAAGGAGAGCGAGAAGAAAGGACTAAGCATAAACTACAAGAAGACAGAATGCATAGTCATCAGTAAGAGGATGAGCCCAAAATGCAATTTGTAGGTCGGGGACACTAAAATCAAGCAGGTACAAATGTTTAAATATCTGGGAAATATTTTGACAGAGGACGGTAAATACGACACGGAGATCCGTAGACACACCGTAGGAAATAAGACACCCCGGCAACACAAATGAATAATGCAAGACGCCTTAAAGAACTCAAAGTCAGTCGAAGTACGACGGAGTCCTGCAGTCATTTGGCCACAGTAAACTCGACTTTGTGTCACATCTCGTCTCAATGGGGCGGGGGGGGTCTTGGTAAATAGAAGTTAGTCGTAGTCCGTTGTCTGCCCCACGATTGTAAAGCTGTCGTCGGACAGAATGCGACTCAGCCGATGCTCTGTCTACAGACGAAGACTTAACTGAGAAAAATAAACAATGCAAAGTGCCTAACCCCATGATTGCGTTAGCTTGTTAAATTTTGACATTTGGCCTGAGTGTACGCGCTCGATATTTAAGCTTTCTGATAGAGGACGCTACATGTTCAATCTCATAGGCAAGAAAAAATTATCTTCAGTTGTTTATATAGCCATAATGGTATCTGCGCCAATGGACATCTCATTATGTTACTTAACTAACCAAATGTTCTAATAAACTTTGCCAAACATCCTAAAAGTAATACCAACCTGTTGTAATAAAATAAACACATACCACCTCCCCCATCTTTCCTCTCGCTTGTAAACATCCATCATTATAAAATAAACGTTTTCCTGCACTAAAGTCAAATAAAGCTGCATATGCTTTACTTAAAGCTGTTGTTTTATTACACAGTTCATCAAACATTTTAGAAGAAATTGATATTTAACAGGAGCATATATAAACTGATGGCTCAAAAAGCAGTGATAAAATCGGATGTTCAGCAGTTCTTGATGCCGTAACAATCACAAAACGCCTACCAGACAAACCCTTTAGTTTTCCGTACTAAAGCTATAACCATAGACTCAGCTTTAAACATCAGAACAGACAATAAGCGAGAAAACTTCATAGTATTCACAGTTTCAATATCCATACTTATATGACTGAGAAATAAAAAAAAGACACAATCCCTTAATAGTTAAATTACTAAACGCGTTCAATCTCATAGGTAAGAAAAAATATTCTGTTGGGTATGTAGCCATATTGGTGTCCTATTAATTACGAATAGTGAAACTGAGAAATCTAATGGATCGCTGAGAAACAAAAGCACAAACAATCCGTTAACAGTTAAATTACTAAACAGGATCACTCCTATCTTCGAGAAAAAAGTCTTGTCTGGGTGCCTAGCCATATCTACATCCACGGAAATGTAAAACCTGACGTAGCAGGAAAGGAATTCTTCAAAATAAACATTTAAATCTTGAAAATCCTCTATACAGAATTCAAAGCAACTATGAGTTTCTTAACAAGTGGCAAGAGTTATAGAATTACAACCCAAAGAATAAGCTTTAGAAAATGAAACCCATTCTAAGAGAATGGCATCATAGTCTTGTACTTTCTTGGAAGATTGAAGTCGTCCTATCAAGAACCAAAATAGGATACACCTATATCACTCAGTCATTCCTCCTAGAATATCAGGAGACATATACCGTAAAACATATTGTTACCAATTGTAATGACCTTGCCTGCATACGACAACGATTTTATGACTAGGCGAGGACACCTTTTTAAGAAGATAGAAGTTGAGGGCTATCCTAGTATACTTAACGGCCATTGCTCTAAACTGCGTCTAGAGATTAAATGCAAGTTATGAATTGGTATAAAGAGTTGAGTCTTTACTATTAAAAGTCCTATTATGATGTTTACATTCTACTCAATATTATTAACTTAGATATATAGTGATAGAGAAAACTATTGTTTTTGGTTGGAAAAAAATTTACTAAGTTTACAAAACAGACTAATTTGACTGTCAGTAGTTTATTTGCAACTATTTATTTTGATACTTTTACATTATTATACCTTGTTGTTGTGGTAGGATCCACCTAATTTGCATAGTGGAGTACCGACCATATAAATATGGTTGGTACCGGGAAGAGAGGGAGGAATCAAGAGATTCAACCAGAGACTCTGCCCGACTGCGACTCAGTCAACACATTCTCCAGGAACGGTCTTACCAGGAATATACAAAAGACTATATGTAAATATTGTGTACACTTTCTTGTTTCAATACATTTTGTTCTAAGTACATTTTGTGTTGCATTATTATTCCATGCATTAGTCAAGTTTCAATACTTGTAAAACTAATGTAAAAAAATAATATGAAAAGATTTTAGAACAAATTCGTCAATTTCTTAAAGGAAAAACATAAAAATAAAAGATATATTAACAAAAAATAATAAGAACCTCCTAAAATTTATTGCACAAATGCTCCTTTCTTTTCAATAACTTTTAGCAGCCTATTGTCAACATCTGATGTTAGATTTGCAATTTTAGCGGCTAGTAAGTTGTTTGCAGCAACTTTAACTGCCCCCATTAGAATAAATATCTCTGTTGAGGATGCTCCAATGGTTCTCAATAGGATTCAAGTCACAGCTATTTGAAGACCAGTCCATAAGAGAATCTTCAACAAATCCCTTTTCTTTCAACCAGGATTTAGTAAAGTTTGATGCATGATTTGATGCGTTGTCTTGCATAAAGATCATAGATCTACGCTTGGCTAAAGACTGGTTATCAAGCCATTCAAAGAAATATTGCTCTAGAAAATCACAGTAACTTTTGGAATTCATTTTAACCTCGTCTTTCAGTTTAAAAAGTTTTCTTGATTCATGTTGCTTGCAAAACTATCCTTGAGCCCATCCATCGGGCCCATCGAAGGTGATCCTTGATTCGTCTGTAAAAAGAACTTTTTTTTTATTTTTTGCCCACTGCAATCATCTTTCCTCATGTTTTTTTTTTGTTAAAATGGGTTTCTTTATTTGATTTTTTACATCAGCAAACTTCCTTAATGTTTTACACCTTGTTTCCCTTGACACCATAGGAGCTCCAGCGGCCTCAAATATGAACGCACTTGACGCATTTGGGTTTCTTATTAATTCTCTTCGGATATGTGATAGATCTCGCTTTGTTAAATTCCTGAATTCAGCCTGAGACTTTTTGGTTCTTGGTTGAATTCCCATTTGACATATTTTCTTGATTGTTCGATGATCCCTTTTCAAATCCTTAGAAAGACTTTCCTTTGCTAATTTCTTTGATTATATAGTTCTTTTTTTTTTAGTTCATTTATTTTTAGTTCTTGTTTGACACAAATTGCCAAAAAATACTAAATATTTAAGTTCTTTGCAAATAATCTCTTGATAACACTGCAAATTTTGACTATATATAATTACTTTTATAATACAAAATACAGAAAAAAAAGGCGTAACTAAATATCAATCTGTTTTTTAATCATTTAACCCCAAGAAAAATGTCACTGATACGCAAAGGGTTTACAGACAGAGAACGTGGGAAGCGAGAAAAGGATAAAAGCTGAACGGGGTTAATCGTTGCATTTAAGCTTTTGAAGATTGTAGTTTTCTTGTTGGACTCGCTAAATCAACATAATAGTCGTCCGGACACCAGGGAAAAAAGCTCGAATTATTTCATTGGGATCCATCCTTCTTTGGATTGTTTACAAAACATGAAATTAATTAATAAATGATAGATTTGATTCAATGTATATTTAACTTTTGTAGATGGTTACTATCGTTAACAATAAGTTGCGAAACATTAATTCTTTAGAATCTATCTAAACCGTTTTCCATAGGCTCAACGTCCCAAATCACTCACTACGCTTCTATGGAAAAATTGCCTAAAAACATACTCAGATATTCAGTCAATATCTATGGGAATCAGACCACGGTATATATGTGTATCGTCATAATCCTAGGTCGGGAATCTCTTCTCATTGAAACCAAGTGGTTCTAGGAATATTCGCCGTAAGCATTTTCGCAGTGGGAAAACTCGCCTCAGGAATTTTCACGTTGAATACTTTGCCGTATAAGATTTTTGCCATAAGACAATTTTGCCTCATTTTTTTTTTTTTGATATGCGAAGTACCTTGTTATCAGTTATATCTGCTGCATACTATTGAACATTTTAATAAGTGAAGTTATACTAACATGCACCCAAATTTGTGGAAATTGAGTATATGAAAAAGGAAGAGACATTAGCAATGAAGAAAATGCTTGATTTAGATCAAGAAGATGCAGTACAAATGAATATATATATATATATATATCGAAATCAATGCAAGACTTAAACGGAATATGCTTCATGCAAAATTTATTATTTACGAAGCATTGCTTGGTATTTGTACACATTTTAAATTATTTCTTATTGTATATTTTTAGTCTTTTATTTTTTTAAATAAATGTTTACTTTTTCATTTCTTTCCTAATGTTTGATCCTGTAAAAAAGACATCCATATATACTTCATAACAAGGTAATTCGCATATTAAACTGAACATTACCCCCCAAAAGTGACGTCCAAGATAACGGTATCGAAAAAAAAATCCGGCGAAATTGTCTTACGGCAAAAATCCTATATGGAGAAGTTTCCTTCGGCGAAAATTCCTGAGGCGACTTTTCCTACGGCAAAAATGTTTACGGTGAATGTTCTCGATACGAAACGGAGTAACGTGTGTCTTTTATTTTTCTACATAATCAAAATGGAATAGTCCATTATTCATGAGATATTGGCAGGAGACGTTAAACACTTCTAACTTGCCTTCATTTTTTCTTTCATTCGATCTTGCATTTTTCTTTCTTTCTAACTAAATCCCCGTCTTACGAACATTTCACTTAATAATAATTTTAAAAAATAATTCTGAAGACGATGTTACTTTATTTATGGTAACTGGATTTTTGGCGATTCCCTTACTCGGTTTCCGTCGTTCGATACTGTGTCTGAAAAATGCCACTTTTATCGCGGTCGCCATAATTTCTCAGTTTTTTTGCTGGGATCAAAGTGTAATATCTGCCCTCGCTCAGATGAACTGCATTTCATCTTTCAGTTGTGTCTCTCTCTTCGGACGGAGCGTAACTGAAAATATAATTTGAGAGGTGCCCAGTTCCGGAAACAGTTGCCCACATTGCACTACAGAAGAGGTATCGATAGTAATACCGATGGCAACGCAAACGAGAGTTGCGAGGTCTGGGCTATTTTTGAGCTTGTCCCGGGTTATACTCACTCGGGATCCCCTCATCAAACTGTCCTTGTGTAATATCTTGCCAGCGTGAGCCGGCAAGAAAATACCCTTTGTATTGCTAATGATGGAGGACATGTAGAAACTTAAATAAAATTTCAATAAAACCTTAATAAAATATAGATTTACTTCTTTCTAATCCTTTTTACAAATTATTTCTATCGCAAATACAAATAAAGTTATAAATTTTTTTTTAAGTGCACTCGAACTTGACTATGGACACCCTGTATATATATATATATATATATATATATATATATATATATATATATATATATATATATATATATATATTATAAAATATTACTATTAGCAAATTTTTATTTTTTATTTTTGTTTATTAATATAATATTCGGCTTATATTAAATCCACAATTAAATTATTTTTTTTGTGGAGTTTTTAAACATTCAAATTACTATCAAATGTTAAAATCTGTGTTTATGTAAATTGCTAAAGTTATCCCCCCCTCTTCTTCCTCCAAAAACCGTATGTACATCTCTAATATCTTATCACTTTACCTCCCCCGCTTTTTTTCCTTTACCCCTTTTTTGCCCTTTTTTTCATTTTTCCCATAACATTTCCTTTGAGTTGACCGATTAAATAGGTCAATGTCTGATCCTTACCCCTTCTTTTCTCAATATTAATTATTATAATAAAAATAAATATAAAAATAAATGTTAAAACTCTCTCTTCCCTCTCTGAACTCGACCATGTCTCTCACACTATTCCTAAGCACACTCTATGTCAACTTATATAAGATTAATACTGCCGGTCAAAAGTGAAAATTTTAAATTGATTTTTCGTTTCGCCTTTGAAATTGAAGTCTGAAGATCCAGAGAAAAATTAAAATTTCTAGCGAAATAAATCATACGAAATGGAGCCTTAGTGTGCTCTGTTTTTCTTTAAATTAAATTATATATATATATATATATATATATATATATATATATATAATGAATGTCCCTAAATATTTCTGTTCGTTTTTTCATTGACTTCTTCTTCCTTCCAAAACTTCCTTTTTCTTTCTCTTTCTTTCTTTTTTCTTTCTTTTCCTTCCATTTTCTCTCCTATGATAATGTTCACAGAGCAAGCACTTGATTTTTCAGATGAAATGCGATGCAAAATAAGCAGGCAACAAGACTTGACATAAGTCCACAATTTGCCACTCCCTGTTTCTCAATTGTTACGTAGGTTCATTAATGCTTAACATCCCATAATATGTAAACAATTTCAGATTTTTCTTCCGACTGGCTCAAACATCTTCCCAAATAATTTTCCTTTTCCTGTGTAAGACGTTTTTTTATTGTTATTATTTGCCACCTGTGTTTAATGATGCGTACAAAATTTCGAAACGCCGCCATATCAAATATTCACGAACGAATAGGCTGAAAACTAAAATTTAAAAAAAATACTTTCCGACACTTTAAAGACAAAATAATGATTTAAAAAAATAATATGATTCAGACAAGAAAGATATAAATAAAAGAAAAGTTTTAAAAAAATAAAAGGAACCGAAATCATTGAAGAAATTTCTGCGCACAACACACCCTACTTAAAAAATGATCCGTAAAATGGGACTGGTCTCCTTATTGCAAAACACTAAAATGTCATTAATTTCAAGAACACGTAAAGAGGAAATAACGATGCCAGCGAGACGAAAAGGAAATACAATGAGAAAAACTGACATGGAAATATGCGACTCTATTACGCTATGCATTGAATTTGCTTCATTTAATGTGGACAATCGCTTTCGACTTGTTAAACACGATCGCAAAGGAACAACTTCTCGAAAAATCTCATTACAGAATTCACAAACCCGACGTGCCCGCGTGAAAATAATTGTTCGCTAATAATTAAAGATTTCCAATCCTCGGCTTCGTAACGAAAGGCGGGGGTGGGTTTCTTTCCGAAGATCAGTAAACAAACTGAGATTTCGAAGGCGACGATTAAAACACGTTCTGCGCCAAACGACATTAATTAATACGTTCCATACTCCAACCGTTAAGCACCAAAAGACGTTGATTGCGTAGCGTCCCCTTATGGAACAACGCGCCCTGACTTCATTTTATCCACCGCATATTGCTGTAATATCTATTCTATTTTGTCTCTTTTATTCTATTCCTGTACACGTCAGATGAAAAATACTTAGCGCTGATGTTTACAAATTCAAACTTTTTCACCTTTCGTCCCATATATTGAAATGTTACTAGTGAATTACTTTTTTCTTTATTGACGACCTCTTTTATATAATGTTAAAGAAAAAGGCGAAAATTAGGAGGAATTAGAACAGAGAAAGAAGAGAATTGTTAAATACATGGAGTTCAGCGGAAGTAATCTCAAATATTTTCAAGTAAAGAAATTTAACAGACGATTGAAACACCAGACCGTTAATATTTTCGATAGTTAGTTAAGAGCTAAAAGGCATTATTAGGTAACGTCTCCTTACTGAACAATGCGCCCTGACTTCATTTTATCCTCCGCGTATTGCTGTATTGTATTATTTTTTTTATCTTCTATTGTATTCCTGTATACGTCAGCAGATAAACAGATTCCTTCGGGTTGATGTTTTCAAATGCAAATTATTCTTGATTCCATCCCATATATGGGAATACATGCAGTGACTTTAATTGGCGAATGTTAGAGAAAAAGGTGAAAATCAAGAGGAAATTACGTAGAGAGTAAAGAAAATAACCCATTGAGATTTTGATATGCCGCAAAACAAAATCAACCAAACCAAACAGATTTCTTACTACGAATACATATTCTATTCATACGAACCTATCCTAAATATCTTGTCGGCATTAAATAACCCATTGAGGTTTTAATATGCCATAAAACAAAATCAACCAAACCAAACAGATTTCTTACTACGAATACATATTCTATTTATACGAACCTATCGTAAATATTTTGTCGGCATTAAATAACCCATTGAGATTTTGATATGCCGTAAAACAAAAAAATACCAAATCAATCAATAACTTTTCCATCACTTCTCGCCTTGCTTTTCTATCAAAAACGATGTTCAAAAATTTGAAAGCAATATCAATTGTCGTCTTCCATTTTAAATACTGTCCTTTTGTAGCCTCTTCTACTCAAAAACGTTTTCTCAGTTTCATTCCGTCTCAACAAGCATCTTGCATCTTTGTTTGATTTATCGTTTTGCTTGCGGCTGGAATGATTTTAAAAATTATAATAATTTGAGTCGCGGGCGAAAGGTAATCGCTTGTTCAAGCGCCGCTAATGAAAAACCCTACGTTCATTTGCTCCAACGCATTATTTATTCCATCTTTGTAGAATTTTTTCCGCAATTATCTATGAAAGCGTATAGCACAACTGTTGAGGCAAATGTTGTTCATTATTCGATTTGGATATTTTGAGTAAGACCGTTACTTGCCGCATTATATAACGCTGAATACCAATATTTGTTTGCAATCTGTCTAAACCGATCTACTCGACTGTGAAAAGACGTCCAGCGAGAAATTGTCAACGCAAAACTCCACTGGTTATACCAGGTGCTATAAGCTGGGATGTACGGGGGTGGTAAAATGGATAACGGCCCAGAATTGTTAATCGGAGAACCAAGTTCCAATTCCAGTTGCGTTCGTTATATTAATTTACGCAAAAAATACTTTCGGAAAGGTTTGAAGCCACTTCTTTTCCCACCAGCTATGGGTTAATTAGTAAGAATTGTATCATTAAATCCTTAATTCTTCCCTCCCCACACCTAAAAATCTTGCAATATAAAAATATATTCTGGCTTTAAATAAGCTGCCAATGGTTGATAAATCGTAAAAAATGAATCAACACAAACAAAAAAAAGTCGGCAAATCATCTTGACCCTACAATCATTGATAGTAGGAGTCTATATATATATATATATATATATATATATATATATATATATATATATTATTTATATTAAGCGTTCGAATCACAAATAAATGATCAGTGACCTTAGAAGTCAAAATTATATATATATATATATATATATATATATATATATATAGTTTTTTAAGGTGTGCTATATTTATGGGATAAAGTGATCAGTATCAGACATAGAGCGTATGTAAATATAAATATAAAAGTGAACATTGAAGTCTACACTCAGAGGCGACAGTCTGTTTCATGCTAGGAGCAATCGTCAGGCCGCCTGACGATTGCTCCTAGCATGAAACAAACTGTCCTGTCGCCTCTTGACTTCAATGTTCACTTTTATATATATATATATATATATATATATATATATATATATATTACAATTAATGAGATCCAAACGATTTACTTCATGAAGATGATCATTTCGTGGATAGTGGTCTTTCCCTGGACTTATCAATTTACTAAACTCTAGTCTTGTATTTACATGAGTGGATGTCAGTTATCTCCTGTTAATTCCCCTCTCCAAATTCTCCACTGCCTTAACAGGGTATTGAACTCAGACTCTTTGGGTCCTGCCACTGGATCTAACTGATAACTGACATCCATTAAACATGGTACGTGGAACTAGAACAGTCTACCCCAGCGATCGAAATAAAGGGTTCAGTTCGATATTCCAACCACCTGAAGAAGGCTGGAGCGTAAAACGGCCGAAACGTTGTAATAAATATGATGAGAAAGATGAGGACTATGATTACATATTTATAAGAATGAAGAAACTTAACCGTAAGTCGGTCTATTCTATGACTTTTCAAAAAATTGCGACTAAGTCCGGATCTAACGATTGTGAATATTACGTGTCACAGACACAAGGATAATCTCATTAAGTTGTGTAACAGATGGATCTATATTCATATAAAAGAAAACTATATACCTTCCTCTGTTGATCCAAGACAATTACATTGTACCGGCCTTAACTATCCATGAATGCAAAAGAGTTCTGTATTTTTCTTTCTTTCTTTCATTTTTTTTAGGTGGGGAGGTGCTAATGCTACTAATGCCATCTAACAAATATGGAAGCATTTTTATGCTACAAATTATTTATTGATTTTCGTTTCACGTCAGAAGCTGAAAAGTTGCCATATATGCACGGAACTCAACCTAACGAATTTATCGAGAACCAATTTAGAGGAGAAACATTGATTGATACAGCTAAAAATAAACAAATAAAAGCGAGGAAAAAAAAACATCATGTCTTCTTATATACCAGAAAAGGAACCATTACAGAGAATATCAATAAAAGACAGTGAGCAATTTTAAAAAAGAAAAATTGTTTGGTGGCACACGTCTGAGGTAAAATAAAATATGAACTGGCGATTCCACTCAGGTAATTGAACACTGTGAACAGTTTTTGAAGGAAGATCAAACAAGAAGTCCGTAGACGCCGAAAACCAGGATTGGCTCGTGTGTTTATTGTGTCGCTGTCCGTCTCCTAAATATCAGATACTATAATCTTCTGGCAAATAGTTGGCATTTTGCAGAAAGACATAAGTTGTCTTTAAATAAATCAAAATGATTTCTAGTCGGGAATATATTTTCGTCAATCTTTCTTGGAAAAAAAAAGAATTCGTTATTCTTGATAAATGATGAAAATAAACGGATTATACTGTCTGATGACTGCTTATTTGCGGATAGAAATTGTTATTATGATGTGAAACATTTGGAATAGAATTTTGGTTACGATTCGCACACCATTTTTCCAACTCTCATATTTCTTCAAATATCTCTAATATCTGTTTTCCGCCATGTAAACTTGGAGAGACGCATTTATGGAGGTTTCACTTTCCTTGTCTTGTTTGGAAGCAAATGACTGTTTTATCGATGGAAACCATATTATACTGAATACCTTCCCCAAAAACAGTAGCCAACCATGTGGTTGTATATTCGCAGAAGCCATTATAAACCATATTTATGTCTACCTTTCTAAACAGGACATATACATTTTGGATTTTATTCTGAATTGGACCAACGAGGTTCGTTTGTAAAGGTCATAGGCTGACCAAGATACTCTCATAGAATGTGATTAAATGAGGTTTATTTTTCGGCATAGCCCCCTTGCGGCCCACACACATCTTCTATCGGTGTTGCCGTGCGTGGATCCCATTGCTGACATGCCCGTTGGTCAACGAAGTCACCAGCAGTAGATATGACATCATCACTGTGTTTCTGGTTCCAAGTTAACAGATGATAGTTAGATGGATCCAAATCAGGAGAATAGGGAGATGCTCAATAAAATCAAATGCGAAGTGACGCTCAGCAGCAATGGAAGGCAAGGATTTTTGTGCCGGATAATTGTCCTGATGAAGCAAAAACTCTTTGGTCAGTTTTCTTGCTAGTTTCGGCTTCGTAGCCTCAGCAAGTCGGCGTAGTTTTTCGCCATTGATGGAGTGTCACTTTTGAAGATAGTCAATAAATAGAATGCCTTTTGCACACCAAAAAACGGAATCCATCATCTTCGCTTCATATGAAACTTCTTTGGAGAAGGTAAAGAAGGATGTTTCAACTGCATGGATTGTCTATTTGTTTCTGGCTCTTGTCATCCTGGCTTAGGAAACAAACAGGATCAGTCAGATTTTCGAGGGATGCGATCAGCTTGGTGCACTTGGGATCAGTTATAAGAAGACGTGCAACCCACCGAATAGAAACCTTCGTCATTTCAAGTTCATTTTTGCAGAATATTCTCAACTTTCTCTCTCTCACTTGATGTGCTAACCGTATTGGCTATTTGATTATACTCAATTCTTTGTTATCCATCACCATCTGGTGAATATGATCAATGTTTTCCTTGGTGTTCATAGTGACAGCACATGCAAACCTTAACTCCTAATTTCAGTTTCCTTCTTTTGCACTGCTGATAAATCTGGCGCATCAACCCCTAATGTAGCAACCATATCAGGATGAATGTCCTTGGGGACTAAATTTTTTTTCTGTAAGTACTTTATAGCACCACGATACCAAATATTATCCGTTTTCAAGAGAATTCGCTTTTAGTTAGTCGTTAGATGAAATAGTCGTTGGATCATAATTCATAACGGCCGAGTGTCACGGGAAAAATTTTCTGTTGCATGGTAGGAAAATTCTTGAACTGTCAAGAGAGTCTTTCAGATGTTTGCATTTTAGTTTAATTTTGCATTTCCGGTTGTTTTCTTGGCCTCATCTCTTCCAACCTGTGAGATCTCCGTACGTCAGATTCATTGTCTTTCTCGTTGAATTCTTAACCTCGTCTGTTCCAGTCTGTGATATCTTTCTTCTTCGGTTTCATTTTATCTTTCTTCTTCATTTCTTGCCCTCATCTCTTCCAACCTGTGAGATCTTCCAAGGCTCATTTTGTCTGTGTCTTATCCTTGTTTCTTCAATCTCTTGCTCTCTCTCTCTCTCTCTCACTCTCTCTCTCTCTCTCTCTCTCTCTGCCCTTCACCTTGATGTTTTCTTATCTGTTCAATTCTGTTTTTTTTTTACCTGGTAGCCTCAACTGCCTTTCTTTCGCAATGGCAGATCTTCTTCCAAGAGAGGATTTTTCTTGGGAGACATATTAGCGCACCCCTTTACTATTTGCTGTCTTTGGGCATCTCGAGGTGGTGTAATGGTTAGCAAGCTTGTCTTGCTAGCACAATTATGACTGAGTAGTGAGTTCGATCCTCACTGGGTGCCCAATACTTTCGGCCTTGTGCCACATCTGAGCTACGCTTGGCAAATCACTTAAAGGGCACCTCGAGATGGTGTAATGGTTAGCAAGCTTGTCTCGCTAGAAATATTACGACTGAGTAGGGAGTTCGATCCTCACTGGGTGCCTCATACTTTCGGCCTTGTGCCACATCTGAGCTACGCTTGGAAAATCACTACTATTTGCTGTCTTAATTGTACTAATAATATGGTTTGCAATAGATATGTTACTAATAAAGTACTTCACCTAATTTATAACAGCAAACTATTAAGTACATCTAATGCAAGGTCGAAAGTATGCTCATTTTTTTATATATTATCAAAGTATTGCACAATCAGATGTCATCTGCGTAGTTATTGTGCAAATGATCTTAAAATCTGCAAAGGGAGGAGATTCGTCACGTTTAATTCCTCAAGAAACTTTACGCGTAAATGAATACTTGCCCGGCTTTCAAGCCATATATGCGCAGAGATCTGATCAGGTACTCATGCGCAGCAAGGGTACAATCACAACCGTCGTTCGAACTGATGATGATGATGATGACGACGATGTCCATCATAGCCTTCAGTGAACTGATGACGATGATGATGATGACGATGTCAATCATAGCCTTCAGTGAACTGATGATGACGATGATGATGATGACGATGTCTATCATAGCCTTCAGTGAACTGATGATGACGATGATGATGATGACGATGTCCATCATAGCCTTCAGTGAACTGATGATGAGGAGGAGGATGATGATGATGGCGTTGTCCCTCATGGCATTCAGTGAAAACGATTCACGATTGTTATCGTTTGGAAGATTGGTGCCTTTTAGCAGAATAATAAATTCCCATAACAAGAGAATTCGTTGAAGCGTTTAGGGTTTCCGAAACCTCGACGTTATCGACCATCGGTGGTTGATAAGCAAGAGAGCAGAGAATGGTGGCCAACTGGAAATTTTAGCTTGCAATATAAAATTTTGAGTCTTAAAAACGTATTTCTATATACTACTCGAAAAAATATGAATACAGAAAACCTATATATAAAAAAATAAACCAGGAGGATAAATTGTAACAACATGGTCCCATTCCAATATTAAATATAAACATCCCGGCAAACAGCGAATATTTTAATACCTTCTATAGTTTTGGGAAGGGTCATTAACATTCAGTTGTATGTCTATATTTCTGAGATGAGGTATTGTAACAATTTACATTGTTCGGACTGTTGTCCTCTTTTGTTACCACATTCACAACGTTTCGGCCGTTGTACGCTCCGGCCTTCATCAGGATCTGTTTATATTTCTGAGACGATGTATTGTAATTATTTACATTATTTACATATAGTTTTCGATCCTGTGTCTTGACCCAGAGAGTTATGAGTTCAATAACTGGCTACTACAATGCTGAACAAAAACTAAAATTAAATTAAAGGGAGATAACTGAAGCATCTTACCTCCTCATTTTCGTATTCAAACGTAAACAAAGTAATTTTCTAAAGAAGTAATGTTTTTTTTTATTTGTTAATCTGACAGATTTTTATCACTTTTTCAAAGGATACTCATATTTGAATAGACGCTCCGTTTATTTATTAAACACTATCTCTATTTATTTTAGTCTACGGGCTGCCATATTCGAGAAATCTTATCCACTAAAAATAATCTTTAAAATGATTAAAATCGGATTAAAAAATATTAAAATTTAATTAAAATATTTAATTAAAAGATAAACTTTCGATCCAGTGACTTGAGTACAGTAACTAGCTTGTGCACTGATGAACAATAACTGGGAGAGTTAAATTAAATGGATATAACTGAAACATCCGGGAGAGGCATGTCACGTTGAACAAGAACAATCTACCCCGGTGTAATAAAGGGTTCTGTACGAAATTCCATTCACTTGAAGATGGCCGGAGCGTACAACGGCCGAAACGTCGTGAATATGGCAATATCGATGAAGACAACAGTCCAAACAATGTAAATAGATACAATATCTCATCTCAGAAATATAGACAGATCCTAAAGAAGACCGGAGCGTACAACGGCCGAAACGTCATATTTAAGACAATAAAGATGAGGACAACAGTTACAGTAATGTAAATAGTTACAATACCTCATCTCAGAAATATAGACTAATCCTAAAGAAGACCGGAGAGTACATCGGCCTAACGTCGTTAATATGACAATAAAAATGAGGACAACTGTCTCAACAATGTAAATAAGGTAAACATTTTTTCAGACGAAATTTTTTTTTTTTTGGATATAAATCAGATGCGGAAAAATCAAGAACAACAAAAAAATATTCGCGGTATTTCTATTAGTAGCTTGTATAAAATATTCTTTTTAATTTTGTAATTATGAACAAAAATCGTTTAATTTTTTTTATCAACACTTGTCACACTCACCCTAATTATAATATTAACATTGACCATGTAACTAAATTATTTTCTGGCTTTAAATAACCTGTAAAAGACTGATAAGCCGTAAAAAAATCAATCAATGATTCCTTATATTACAAAAAATACACGAGTCAGTAATATGTTAGTTAGCGTCTGTTCTCGTGAGAATTGTCGGCTGATTCTTCGACCAGACAATCTTGCAGCGACCTCTTCATTACCACAAAGTTTTCTTTACGGGCTTTTTTTTTTTTTTTTTTTTGGCTTCATAAAGCAAGCACTTTGCCTCGTCATTGTAGCGAAAGGGAAAATAATTGAATGAAAGTAGTTCGCAGACAGTGAAATCGTATACAAAATATTGAATTAGTAAGCGGACTATCGGCTGAATTGATAGTTAACATTTACCGCGAACAAATAAAAGAATGACCATAAATATGAAAGAAAAAAGTTCGCTTCACGCTTTCTGATTAAGAGGGTGTTTTATGTGCTTGCATCTGAGACAGGGACAATTGCAAATGGGAGGCCGAGATCTTTAACGTGAAGACACGAGATATCAAGTAAATCAGTCTCTTTTCATTTCCTCACTTATTATTAATTATTATTAATATCTCTTGATTCTTTTCGCAAAACTCAAAAGTACAAATAGAAGCAATTAATCAATTGATATAAAACGGAGATTCAAGGGTCTTGACTAGGGGAATAAATTATATGTCTGTTCTCGCGCTGTTTCCGAAATTTATTTACTATTTTTTTGTTTGTTATTGTTTATTCAGTACTTTATGGTTGTGTCATCAGACAATAGACGTACGTCGCTTAAAAGGCTTGAGAAAATTAACAATTACGCAAAAAGATTTCAAGATAGCTTAGGAAAACGTATATCAGTCGCTTAGGCACTTTTAAATTCAATTTTTATTCTTCCAAGACACGGATTATCTTATTTTGGGCTGACAAACAACGGATATATGACACGAATTCTATACGGATAAAAGGCATTCTAGATCCATACGTTCTTCAATATATTTCATTGAATGTAAATTATGGACGCAACTAACTGTTTGGTGGGTTTAAAAAGAGTTCTTTCCCACCATCAAACACAGAACAAACTCTTACTGCAATAATGCAGCCGTGAGCTAATGGCGCATTTGAATGACATATTAAAACAGACTAAAGACAACGAGGGAAACAAGCGTGACAGTGACCATCCTGGCTTTGAAAATGTGACGATTACTCTCAGGAACTAGAATTGGAAGTTCTTCTAAGTGTCATGTATCCTCCTCGACAAACTGTTACTTCAACCATGCAATTGTGAGCACATGGAGTGTTTAAATGACACATTATACCAGGAAATACCTTTCGGGGACAGCGAAGGGAACAAGTAATTTAGAAGGATCGCAGTGACCGTCTTTGCCTTGAAAGTGTGACAATATTAAACTGTCATGAACTAGGATAGGAAATTATTCTGCGTGAGGTTTATTTTCTTATATATCTTATCTTTCTGCTATTACGTCATTCCCTCGCCGCAAAAATGTCTATTTGGCAGACAATTCCGCTTTGTTGGTGCGCCACACTCTCACTCAACAACAACAACAATACAACAATGTCAACCGCCCAGACATTATTATTATTGGAGACCACAAACAAAAACGGTGCCTCCTTATTGATATGGCAGTCCCTGCAGATTGCAATGTATCTTTGAAGATCTTCAAAAAGCTGTCAAAATACAAGGCGCTTGAAATCGAAATCTCAAAAATGTGGCACATGGGAATATCAACAATCCCTGTTGTAATTGGAACCCTCGGATTGGCAGGTAAAGATTCCAGTAGACTCATTGGAGGGATTCCTGGAAGCCTATGCCTTAAATAAAAACAAAAATTGTTCTCACGAGTACATCGTACGCCTTACGAAGGGCTTTATCTATGTAAAATATGTGTGTGTTGTTTTAATTGGTCATTGGAAAATGTCATGGTACCATTTGTGACGTTAGGTCTCTAGGTGGGACCCGGAATGAAATGTGCAAAAAATGAAATAAAATAATAATAATAACAATCAAACGAAATAATAATAATAATAATAATAATAATAATAATAGTGTAGTCTCAGGATTTAGATGTGTATATGAAAAATAGGACTAGGTCTATAAAAAGAAAACTACAACATATATAAATTCGGCATTTAATCTCCTTCGAAGTAGTCCTTTTCTGAAGCCAAACACTTTATCCAGCGTCGTTTTCCATTGTTGGAATCATTCCTGGTCCTCCTTTCTTGGGATAGCAAGAAGCTTCATTTTCGCCTTAAAAAGGATTTCTCTCGACGTCTTGAAATCCTGTTCCTTTCCAGTAGACTTCTGTTGCTACTTGAGTGGATTTCTGAAACTGAAATTATTTTTCATAACCTCTAATGTACATTAATAATATTAATATTAGAGCGAAATCAGACATAATTTTAGACGGTTACCTGAGAAAAGCTTTATAATAAATATCAGAAAAAAAAAAAAAAAATATCTTTTTGTATATCCTACAGGGAATGCAGTGGATGCGGTGATGTACTGAATAGGGGCTCGCAATGAAAAATCCGAGAACCAAGTTCGAATTCCAGTCAAGTTCGTTACATTCTAGGAACCAATATTGCAGACAGCTTGCTCATCCCCAAGGCCTCAGTTCAAGCATTATAAACGGAACCATAACTAAGGCCCATGTACATAGCTCTCTTCTGGAGAGTAAGACGTCAGTCTTCCAAAACCATACGATGAATGTCATCAACTTGTTCATTAGTGGTTGGAGTTTTGGGGTCATCTTCTGTGCTGTCCCAGCCTGGCTTGAATTCGACAGTCCACTTCTTCGCGGTTGCACCGGAAGGGGAGTTTTCAGCAAATGTCTGCATGGATTTAGTCCTCATGGATTTCCTTGATTGTCATAACTTTCTTTTGCAGATACTTTATGACTGCTCGGTTTTGTCCATTTTTAGAGTTCTCGAACACCTTTCACCTTTGTATAAGCCTCACCTACCCAGAAGTTTTTTTCTAGTTTTATGAGAATTAATAGTGTTGCCGTAACAAAAATGTTCAGCTATGGCTCCTTTTTCTGGGTGAGGCTTACAACTTTTTGAATACGCATCTGTAGAAGTGAAATTACATTTGAAACACCCAAATAAAATAATAATAATAATGATGAGAAATCCGAGAGCCGAGTTCGAATTCCAGTTGAGTTCATTACATTCACTTAGGCGCACTTCTGCACTGGTGTCAGCATTCTTGGAACCCATCTTGCAGACAGCTTGGTCATCCCCAAGATCCCACTTAAAACAGTATGGACCGAACCAGAACTAATGCCTATGTACGTAGCTATCTGCTGGACAGTAAGACGTCTGTCATTCCAAACCTTACGGCGAATGGTATCAACTAGATCATCAATGGTTGATGTTTTGGGACGACCTGATTGAGAGTCTTCTTCTGTGCTGTCCCAGCCCCGCTTTAATTCGGCAGCCCACTTCTTCGCGGTTGCTCCAGAAGGCGAGTCCTTATCAAATGTCTGTATCATGTCCTCATGGATTTCCTTGGGTGTTTAACCTTTCTTTTGCAGATACTTTATAAATGCTCGATTTCGTCCAATTTTAGATTTCCCGAACACCTATTACCTTTGTATGAGCCTCACCCGCCCAGAAATTTTTCCTAGTTTTATAAGAATTAATGTGTTGCCGTAACAAAAATATTCAGATATAGCTCTGTTTTTGTGGGGGATGAGGCTTAGAACCTTTTGATTACGCCTCTGTAGAAGTGAAATTACATTTGAAAGACCCGAATCTAATAATAATAATGATTATTATCAAACCATATATAATTATAAATGTTTATTTATTTATATATTTTCTTTGTATTTTCTGTGTATTTTTGTATTTATTTACATATTTCCTGTCCCATCTGTAGTAGAAAATCGGACTAATCAAAATAACTTAGTAAATTTATAAGTGATTACTTCTGTTAGTTGTTTTAATAATCTATACAAATTTATAGTTAATTAATCAGTTCTTAGAATGCAGTCTTATTTGTTCAAGCCTTTCATGTGAGGTATTTAGATACCTCTGTCTATTATGTGACTGGCTTACTTCAACTTGGTCTGTTAGGGTCCCAGCTATAGTCAAATAAAAAAAAAACACCTAAACAAAAATCAACAGTACATCTTAATAATAAAATGAACAACAATTCATTTTATAGCAAAATTACATTCAATGCAACACTAAAAATATATAAAGGTATTTTTATAGTAAAATTATCAAAAATATATTTTACGATCTACAAAATCTATATCTAAAAAATATACCTTTACTCTGAAAGCATGAAATTACGTACAAAGTATTTAGATTTTGGAACTAAATAACCCATAGAGGTTGACGTGCCCTCAAACAAAATCAACCAACCAAACAAGGAACACGATAGAATTTTTTCATTACATTAATCTATATAAATATACCAAAATTTCTTAAAGAAATCAAACTGTATTCCCAAATATAACTTCAAAAAACTACAGCATGAAAACATATCACCGCCTCTGATTATTATGTTCACACAAACTTTTATATGGAGAAAAGCGGAGTACCATCTACCATGTATTCAATTGTGAAAGTAGAATAACGTATATCATATTTTTATTACTTGAAAACTCCCAAGAAAATTAAAGTGGGACACTAAATGACCCATAAGGAGTTGATATACCTTTAAGCAAACAAATCCAATCAAATCAATAAGGAATCGAACATTCTTTTTCAAGACATTTTAGCAATGGATCGTCTAAACAAATGCACCCCCAGACCTAAAGTCGACTTTAGTACTGGGGGTGCATTTGAGTCCTGAAAGGCGGTCAAGGCAATATATTCTTATATAAGAAAAATGCTAACACTACCTATTTATAGTAAAATTACCAACAATACGCACATACTAACAAATTGTAGCGACTTCACCCAAATCCGTTTAAAATACTACCAGACAAACAGCATTAAGAACTTAAATTTCGGCATTGAATGGCCCATGAAGTAGTTGATGTGCCATTAAACAAATCAACAAAGAAGAAGCAGCAGGATTTTCTTCTTCATTTCTTTTGCTAACGATATTGGCTTTTGGAATTAAACAATTTAGTTATTGTAATAATTTCGAAGCTCATTCCACTGTTAAAAAACTAATAAAATAATAATAATATCCTAAAATTCCTAACTGTATTCCAAAATATAATTAAATATAACAAATCTACGGCATAAAACACACATATCACCACCTCTAGTAATCATGGCCACACAAACATGTATATAGACAAAAGCTGAGTATCATCTCCCATGTATTCAATTGTGAAAGCAGATTAACATATATCATATTTTTATTACTTCAACGCTCCCAAGGAAATTAAACTGCGGCATTGAATGGCCCATGAAGGAGTTGATGTGCCGTTAAACAAACAAATCAACAAAGAAGAAGCAGCAGGATGTTCTTCTTCATTTCTTTTGTTAACGATATTGGCTTTTGGAATTAAACAATTTAATTATCATTGTAATAGTTTCGAAGCTCATTGTACTGTTAAAAAAACTGATAATAAATCAGTGGGACACGTTGTCCGCCATTGTTAAATGACGCCATTAAAGCAAATACTAATTTATTATAGCCTTCAGGAAAATACCAGTATAGTACGCAGGCATAGCTGATTAATGGCTCGTTGTTCCCAGCAAATCCAAGCTCGTCATCGCATCTCCACAGGGCAATCTTACATGGAGGATCGTTGTTGTGCAGATGATTTGTTCTCAAGGATTGAAGGTCTTCTTCGTCAAGGATCGTTTGAGAAATTGCCCCAGAGGAGCTTCCCGATAATTTCAAGATTTCCCGTTATTCTACGGAAGCATTTATCGCATATTCTTGACGGTGAGGACAGCGATTAAAATAATATTTTCACTGTCATTGTGAAAAAAAAAAAGCAGTAAAAAAAACTCTTTCCTGTACGCGAAAAGAATGATTCAGCGATATGAGGTTTCATCAGCTATCGTCCAGCTTAGCGTTGTTTATAATGAAGAGAGTACCTTGCTCGAAATACTTTGTTTGACTTTACGAGATTAAGTTATTGACCAATTCGTAAGTTATTAATATTTTGTCCTTGCCAAGAGCTTCTGTGTCGTCTATGAAATATACACTCTCCTTCATTTGGATTGTTTCGCTTTGAGATCATTGTGGCCAGAAAATTCACATATCATGTTCACACTGTCCTCCTCTTATTACCGATCAATTTCTGCTATGCATCAAGTTCTGAGGTACCTTTGCTACTTCAACAAATTCTCTTGCACTTCCCGACAGTGAAACTCCCTTCCTCTTACTTGCTTCGCGGATAACTATAATCTTCAAGCATCCAAATATAATGTAAATCGACATCTTCTGATGTCTTGATTCCCATTCTTTTTTTATCCGCCTTCGTTCTTTTTTTCTTTTTTGGCTTTTCCTCACATACCCCCTCTTTTCCCTTGCTTTCACTCCCTGTAGCCCCTTACGTACCTAGTGACACTCCCGCCTTGCTTGGGTGAAATGCTTAATAAATAAATAAATAAATAAATAAAAATAAGCTTATATGGCTTATTATGCTTGATTATCCGTTGGAGCTCGCATTAATTTACATGTAGTTTCTGATGGATCTAGTAATGTCTTTTTCCATGTCGTATAATTCATTTACGGGCCATATAAGTCAATATTTTTAAATAAATCAACTGCGTATAGAAATAGATTAACCCAATATTCGGCATACCTTAAAAAGGAATACGGATTACTTTAGATGTGACATATGTCTTTGATTCTGAACCACTTTTATTCAGATTTTAACATTACACGCAGCAGTTTTAATCTTTATCAGCGATCTTTGCTTGCGTATTTTCTTCCATTCTGCCATGAAAATCTTTTAATAACAGGCCCCATACGCTTTCTATCGGATGAATCACCGATAACATTTGGCGTTGGTCATTCTATTCATTTTGATTATATTTAATATATATATATATATATATATAACTCTCGCGTGGTCATGTGTGACGTCACGAGCTGCAACGTGATTTTTGCTTCCGCGTCTCGTATATACGAGTTTGTCGTTACTTGGAAATTTTCATGCAACAAGGACGGACCATCATTGTTGTTTTGTCCGTTGTTATTTGATATATTGAAATTGTCATCTTTGATAATGGCTTATGTAAGCCGAAAGCTTAGACTGGGTTTAAACATGTATCAATATGGTGTTTTCCTTTCGTCTTTCAACGATAATGTGATTAAGCTTATCGGACAATATAAAAGGAAATTACTTAAAATAAATAGACAAAACTTCTCTATATTATTTAATGAAACATGCAGTAATACATTAGCGTCCATAATATAAGGAACGGAAACAACAAAGACATAAATATGTGTATTACTTAAAAAGTAATGGATGATTAGCAATGAAATTTTTACCGAATAAAGATTACGGTGTAATGCATAAATATTATACAAAGTTACAAAAATTTGCATAATAGTTTGTTCTTTTTTTTAAATAAAGATTAAATGGAACAAAGGAAATATATCATGCATTACTTTTTTAAGTAATACACATATTTATGTCTTTGTTGTTTCCGTTCCTTATATTATGGCCGCTACTGTATATATGTATATATTTTATATATATATATATAATTTATATATATATATATATATATATATATATATATGTATGTATATAATATATATATGTATGTGTGTGTGTGTTTGTGTGTGTAGAATTCAATGTCCTTCAAGCTTATTTTATTGTATTGATTGAAATTTCTTTGTTATACGTTCTCCAATGAAAATGACTGCTTTTCCTCATTTTCGAGGAACTGCCAGCAAGAAAGAAGTGAGGAAAACTGGACAAGAATTCTCGTTTCATTTTTGCTTTTTGTTGACTTTTTTTTTGTTGTTGTGTTTTTCTTTTCTTTTTTTAAATTAAGATTTTTTTTTTTCAGTTATCAGTTATGCAGGCTCATTTAGCGTTACAACAGATACATGGCCGACTTCTGTCGACTTTATTTCATTTACTTATTTATGGAGTTTTCATTGCATCATATATGATTGTATTCCTACCTTACGCTCGACACTATTAGTGCCTAATTATATCATATCACATCTCGCTATCTATATCTGTCTGTTCATATCTTTCTATCTCGCTAGCTAGCTAGCTACCATAGTCTCTTCAAATCTATCTACTTTTGTTCAAATCTATCTTTTTTCATTATCTCTCTATCACAGTCTGTTCAAATGTATCTAACCAGCACAATCTTTTCATATTTATCATTCTAGCTCGGTTAGTTCATACCTATCACACTCTGGTCATATGTATGTATATATGTTTGTATGCATTTATCTATCTATCTATCTATCTATCACATTCTGTTTACATCTATCACACTACGTTCATATCTATCACAGTCTGTTCACATCTATCTATCTATCACAATCTGTTTATATCTATCTGCCTATTATTATTATATTATTATAATGAGATTATAATAAAAACATTTTCAAATCCCTACACAAAAACTTTCATGTTTCAATACTTTGATTGTACTTCTTCAGGCGATGGTAAGTAACTGGTGATTAAATGATTTTTAAGGAAATTTAAAAATAAATTGTTACCTCTTTTCAGAAATTTAAAAGGGAGACATAATTTCAGAATTAAAAATAGACTTGTGGGTATGTCTTGATTAACCAATTAAATGTCAGATCTACGCTAAATAAATTATATGCTCATAAAGTGGAGGTGGGAGAGTTATTTTTTAATGTCATATATTGCTCTACTTTGTATTGAGCATTTTTTTCAAAACTAAATACTACGAACTGTGTTTTTTTACTCCATTTTTTCTTTCTCTCATTTAAATATATATTTTCTATGTATTGATCTATCTATCTATACATTCATGCACTTCCTTTAATATCTATCTATCTATCTATCTATACACTTCTGTCCATATCTATCTATCTACCTATCCACCTTTGTCCACATCTATCTATCTATCTATCTATATATATATATATATATATATATATATATATATATAGAGAGAGAGAGAGAGAGATTTCTATTCATATCTATCTATCTATCTATCTATCCATCTTTGTTTACATCTATCTATCTATCTATCTATCTATCTACCTATGTACTTCTGTTCATATCTATCTACTTATCGATCCACCTTTGTTCACATCTATCTATCTATATACTTCTGTTCATATCTATCTATCTATCTATCTATCTATCTATCTATACACCTTTGTTCACATCTATCTATCTATCTATCTGTCTATCTATCTATCTATCCACTTCTGTTCATATCTATCTACTTATCTATCCACATTTGTTCACATCTATCTATCTATCTATCTATCTATCTATCGTAGTCTATTCCTATCTATCTACTCCCGTTCATATCTATCTACTTTTCTATCCAACTTTGTTCACATCTATCTATCTATCTATCTATCTATCTATCTATCTATCGTAGTCTATTCCTATCTATCTACTCCCGTTCATATCTATCTACTTTTCTATCCAACTTTGTTCACATCTATCTATCTATCTATCTATCTATCTATCGTAGTCTATTCCTATCTATCTACTCCCGTTCATATCTATCTACTTTTCTATCCAACTTTGTTCACATCTATCTATCTATCTATCTATCTATCGTAGTCTATTCCTATCTATCTACTCCCGTTCATATCTATCTACTTTTCTATCCAACTTTGTTCACATCTATCTATCTATCTATCTATCTATCTACCCCCTTCTGTTCATATCTATCTATCTACCTATCCACCTATGTTCGCATCTATCTATCTATCTATCTATCTTAGTCTATTCACATCCATTGTTCATCGCCGAGTTGCACCAAATACTGAAGAAAAGATGCATATTTATTATTTATTAAAAAAAAAATATTTCATCCGTAGTATATACATATAAATATAAAAATAGACACTGAAATCAAAACCAAGTGACGACGGTCTGTTTCATGCTTGAACACAATCTTCAGGCCATGTGTGTTGCGTGGTAGCTTGACTATATAACCTACTCTTATATAACCTAGTCCCTATACCTAGGATAGGTTTTTTTTTCTTAAGCGTTTCACCCCAAGCAAGGCGGGAAGCCACTAAGACGCAAGGGGTTACAGAAAATTTGGAGCCAGATCAGATAGAAGAAAGGATGAAGAGAAGTGTAGTGGATAGATCAAGGCAGCTGGAGATGTCGATTGAACGATTGTTGGGTAGATAGCAACGGTTATATTTAAAATTATTCTAAAACATATCCATTTCTCTACCGTGCCTCCTTAAGTAAGAACACTACATCCCGCAAAACTTAACTAGCATGGTGAAATAGTCTTATACCGAGTTCAAATGAACGACAAAACGAATAGCCTTGGTTGGCAACCAGTCTGGGAGAAGGAAAACTCTGAATTCAGACCAACCTGGAGATCTGTGCACACGAAAAAAATTAATAAAGAAAATTTGCTCTCCGGAAATATTCGAACTTGCGACTTTTTAGGAGTAAACGCAGCTTGTTCCGGAGACTGCTTTTTTATTACGATTTCTCAAGTCCGCAAGCAAAGCTATAGAGTTTATTCTGGCCTGTGATTTACCCATAGCTGGGGGGGGAGAATAAATGACTTCATACTTTTCACAAGGGTATTTGTGCGTAAGAAAATATAATGAACCCGTCTCGAATTGGGACTCGTCTTACCAATTAACAATTACGAGCAAGTATCCTTTATACCCACCCCCACAGCCAAGCTTACAACAACTGGTATTCCCAAGCGGTCACCCATGTAGGTACTTGTTGTGGATTCCGAGTTGAAATTCGGTCTCCAATAAATGACAAACGCAGGAATGAAATATAACAAATAAATGGATTTACAAAATAATACAATTGGTAATACGGTTAGTAGATCCAGAAACGCAGTTAGTAGAAATAATAATATATTATATATATATATATATATATATATATATATAGTCTGGTAAATCCAGTCTCAAAGTAGGACTTCCTCAGAGTCTACGTGCTTGTAACTGTGACTTCTACAAGCGGTTACCTCACACTATTACTCTACCTCCAACTCAATCACAATCACCCTCTACTCTGACTGACTCTGGATATTTAACGGCAGCAGTACATACTGGTCGAGTCCACTTGTATGAAAAAGGGATGGAACCCATAACAGTACTGAGCAGTTGTATTTATTTTTATAGGCTGATTCTTTTTTCTTTATTTTTCATGAGTTTTTAGGTATAGCTTAAGTTTTTGTTATTAATTTCCCGTATGTGTTTGGAAAGGGTTGTACTATTTGTGTATTTACTATTACCAATAATAGTTAGTTAGATATTGTGTGTATAGATTCTGTTTCCAGAGACCTTCAGTAACTCACATTTATATTTTTCTTCGTTATCTGCTGTTTCTACAGTGGCTTGGTATATTGTTTTCCAAACAATAGCCATTTCCGGAAACATTGCTCTACAGTTTTAGGTTGGTTTCGTTTGTGCCGGTGATTTGTTGGTTATTTTTTCTGTTGTGATATTTTATTTCTTGTGTCATGAGCTGGTTACAACTGTAGCTGATTGTTTCTGTTGAATATCTTGTGGAGAGGGCTTGATGTAGTGAAGTGTTTATGGACGAGTTTAATGAATATTTACAGTTTATCAAACCTCTGAGTTTGCTTGTCGACCTCTCCGCCTTCAAAGCGTCGTCTGGGGAGGTAGACAGCCACCCGACCCCATACATACGGGGGTCTACAGAGAATTTTTGCCCAGGCGTACGCGCTCGGAAAGTCCCACGTTAAACCGGATTTGTGCCTCATCCCGCACCATGGGAGGGTCGGTTAAATATCGAGTTTAATGAATACTTTTCGTACGTTTGATTTTACGTTTACGATGGACGGTGGGTTAAACCATATGATGGTTCTCTTTCTGTTGGTGTTTTTAGTAGTTTGGTATGTATATAAGTGTTGCCGAAAACCTACTAAATTACAGAACTGTTTCATAATCTCATAACGGCTTTGTGGATAATTATTTCATTAGTATGTAAAGTGGTTAGCCGTTGGGTTTCCTACACGGTTGATATGTACCTTTTCTTAGATTGAGTGGGAGTTCTTGTTGGTGATGAATCATTTCACACCCTACAACCTTTTTCCCCAGAGTCGAAATATTGCAAGCCACTATATCGCTAGTACCATGAAAAATGTTCAGATGATCTACATTCCTTAGTTCCCCAATCTCTAACGCTCCCAGATCGGTACCTTAAGGCGAACCACTCTTATCCCCTTTGTATTACATTTGTATTTACTCACCCCCTACGAGGTCAGGTTTTATACAAGGTCTGGAAGCCCGAGTTCATACACCCGGGCCAGGAACAAAATTTGCTCGCAGACCCCGTGCAATGAGAGAGCGCGGCCGCGGCAGCTGTTCCCCAAGGCTGGTCACCTCTCAGTATAATTTTCCTCAGTTGCGACTCTGTCCTTTGACAGAGCCGCCCCTGAGTGCACTCTGCCCAAAGTCAGAGACGCAACTGAGAGATGATAACTAATGTGTTGCAAACCACTTGAGAGGGCAATTTACCATTTGTATTACATTAGAAGGAGTATGTTCCAGTTTGATAGACTCTTCCCAAGAATTGTTGGCACGTAGAACAGACTCCCAGGAGAAGGCTTTCCAGACCACTAAAATTTTAACCTCTTTAACTTTCAGACATAACCGCATGAACTGCGCACAATTATTCTTGCCATTCATACAAGAGTAACCCTCTACATTGAGTGGACCTTATGTCTTGTATAGTTTGAATATTAAAAAGAAAATGCATCGATGGTTGCGCTGCAAGACGTCGTTGGTTGTTAGTTGATTGATATTGTTTAACGGCATATCAATCTCTGGTTGCTTTCCTAACCACTATAATCTTCACAGTTTTAAGTCCTTGATGATATGATGATGAGAGCCAATGTGGCCAAACTTATTAATCCAGGAAAAAATTGTCACGAGTGGCTCCCGAAATAGCGCAGATTTTATATTACACTCGAACGGAATCCAGGCAAAATAAAAAAAAATCGAAATAACTGGATAGGAATAAAGCAAAAACCAACTTCTTTTTATTTTTAATCTGACATCAAAGAAACTTTTTAAAAAAGAAAGATAATTCTTGCATACCCGGTGGCTGCAAAAATAAAATCTATTTCCTGATTTTACATTTTGTTAAAAGAATTAACAGCCAGAAATTTGAGCAACTTCTCATCAGTTCTTCCTGTGGTGAATATATATATATATATATATATATATATATATATATATATATATATATATATATATATGTATATATATGTGTGTGTGTGTGTGTGTGTGTGTGTGTGTGAAATATATAGAAAATAGGAAGGAACGGGTTAGGTAAATAATCCAAAGTCCCTTAGTATTTTAGTTATTATTTTTTAAAAATATTGCTCGATACAAAAGTAGAGCATAAATATAATTATTTATTTAAAAATATGATTCCAAATCGCGACTATTACCATGGAAATTTTGATTTCAATTTTTAAAACACGTAAATTTCAGAAACACGTTATTCCAAAAAAAATTTCGCTTGAAGATGGAACAGAGCTTATTTTAACTCAATTTAATTTAAATAATTATATTGACGTTTTCGGCTCTTGTTTTGAAACATGGGACTTCTTATGTCGCGATTTGGAATCATATTTTTAAATAAATAATTATATATATATATATATATATATATATATATATATATATATATATATATATATATAATCGACATATCCATGTGTTCGAATGCGTTCACTGTCTATTGTCCACTGTTCGATGTCATTAAAAAGATGTCATTTTTTTCGTATTGAAAGAGCAAAAAGGACATTTTTATTTCCCACATTAAAGGTAAATAATTCATAACACGTTTTCTGACTGAGATAAGGCCCATGTTATAAAACATGCGTATTATTTCCGAATAAGTCAAAAGTGTAAATTTCGCAAAGAATAATAATAAAATTAATCTTTGGGAAGGATATTACAATAACCGGAACCTATATGGGCATCAAATCGCCTGTATACGAATAGGAAATGAATTCAGTAAGTATACAATGATAGAAAGGGGTGTAAGACAAGGGCGTGTCGTCTCGCCGGACTTATTCAACCTATACAGTGAGGCAATCCTTATGGAATTACGACTGCTACCAGTAGCGGTCACAACATTAATCTGCTATTTACTCTAAGCTGGCGAGGAAGCCAAATAACTTTCCTTTGTTCTTGAATTCAAAGTTTTCCTTGACAGTTTGCCACCAAAGGCTATAGGATCCTATCTGTAGCGCTATTTATCCATAGCTGGGGGTGAGAAGAGATGGATTCATAGCTTTTCCAATTGTACCTGCACGAAATTGAATCAAATAGAAAAAAAAGACACTCCAAACTAGTAATTAATCCTGCGTGTTCTTGGGGATGTATCGTATTTCTATGATATCCACGGGATCAAAAGATTCGCCAACATTTGAAAATCCCCGTAAGAGTAAAGAGAAAAATATAGAATCAGTGGGTGGGCGCACTAGGGTGCCATTTTGCAAATACCGGTTCACGAAAAAGAAGAGGAACGGGAAAGGTGTGGCGGTTATAAGTGATTTTCATTCGACCGTGAATTAACGAATCTAATAATATAGGGGTAAGTGATTTTTTGAGTGATAAGTTATACCTCTTAGCGAACACGCGGCCTGAAACTTAAAGATCATAGCGGAAAAGGATTGGCAGTCACTCAGTCACTAAATTCTTTCTCTCTCCTTCACTGACAAATAGAGTTCCCCAACTAAGTTCAATGAAAAAAGTCATTTCAGACTATATGCGATGTTTAACACGATGTGTGGAGACCTTTCTCCTGACGAGAAGACATCTAATTTGATTTTCAGTAAGACACAGTCCAAATTGAGAATATTGGTTACAAGACAACCGTAGAAACTAACTTTGCGACGGAACCAACAAAATGGACGACGGAAAATAATAGTGGTCGCTAGGCATCGTTTCGAGCATATGTCCATTCAACTATAATGGCAATGTCACCAAATGAGAAAAAGTCAGTTCCAGTAGATTTTTAACATTTCTATTGAGGCTTTTTTTTAAATTTCTAAGTCATTTTCCAAACAAATTCTTTTTCTGATGGACTACGTTATCCCAATCAGAAAGTTTCATTCTTGTATTAATGACTTGTGCAGTCAAATAGTTTACAGTTGAAAATTTAATTAAATATTTCTTACTCTGCAGTCGCTCTCTCACAGATGTGCCGTTGCTTCCCTCTGTCTTTTTTACAAATACTTTCATGGTAACTGATCCGATGAGCTGCTTTCACTGGTTGTCAGACTTCATGAATTTAAGCGTTCTACTAAGCTGGCATCTGGCTCACACCCTTTCACTGTCGAAACTGTTGAATGTAGCCGTCTTTTCTACTCCAACAGCTTCATGTCTCGCACTTCTCGCCTGTGGAACTTCCCCCACATTTCCTGTTTCCTTGATAGCTATAATCTTCAACTATTCAAATGTAATGTCAATCGACGTCTCCAGTTACCTTGATCTATCCCCTATCTTTCTCTTCATCCTTTCCTCTATCACTCCCCTTTGCTCTCGCTCCAACTCTCTGTAACCCCTTTCGTGCTAGTGGCTTTCCGCCTTGCTTGGGGTGAAACGTTTAAAAAATTATTACTCACACATTTTATTATAATACTAATAATTTCGACTCTTAAAGTTGTCATACACCTGGAGTACGAGACATTGTAAAGTGTTTAGCTATGAGCTTTTGTTTTACGCCATATCAATGTGTTATTGAATGCCGACAAGATTTTTAGAATAGATTCGTATGAATAGAATATGCACTCTTTGTAAGTCCCCAGTTTGTAGATCAGGTTTTGTTGATACATTTTTATAAAGAGTTTTTTTTTTTTTTTTTTTTTTAGAGGGTCAAATCTATTGATGGTAATTTTTTTTTCATAAACGTATTGCTGGTAATATATATTTTTTTATAAATATATTGCTGGTATTATTTTATTTTCGCGAATGTATTGCTGAAATTTTTACTATAAAAATGTATTTTTATATTTTCATAATGTTTTGACTCCAATTTGGGGTTTAATTATTTGCCCATAGCTGGGACCCTAACAGGTGCTACCACCTCGTGTTTAGGTGGACCCGGGAACAAAAGAAAGTAAAAGGTGGTTCCACCCTCCTCGAAGCCTCCCGATCAGACGCCTTGCTGACGGATTTAGTTTATCGTCATACCCAGGACGCTCATTGGATGCAGAGGCCCAGTTAGCGTATTTCTGTATCCCACACGACAGAGCGGGTGAAGTGTTTGGTTATTTCTATTATATTTTTACATTAAATACGGTAATTATCACTGATTATTTTTTACGCTTACTATATCTGATTATCTTAATCTATTAATGATCACCACGCCCCTGTAATCATGAATTACAATTGAACTTGTTTTGGGGTTATTAAGGGATTACCGCATCTCCTTACTTTCTTCTGGAATTTGCTAGATATTTCCATGAGAAAAACTCAGCCAATTTCTTAATCATATTTCTCTGTAGCTAAATTTCTAATCACGCCTTTCAGCTAAATTGTAATAAAAATATTTAATGAAAATTATGAAAGATAGAAATGAAAGGTACTTGGAGATAAACGTTGACAGATCCTCAGTTCCATATGGCAGTTTCTTATTAAAATATTCTTCTTTGTCAAAATGACAGGTGAAGCAAATTGTTATGAATCTGGTTAACGACAAGTTTACTGTTCCACCATTCTGTCCGGCTAATTATTCCATCTGAGATGCCGCTTACATTCAGACAAGTATGTCTGAATTTCAAGCAGAATTTCTAGTTGGCATGCAATTAGAGCAAAGATATGCACGACAAATAATAGCTTAAGAAAACAAATAGGAACAATAAACGTGTAAATTAATCAGGAAGACCAACTGTATCAGGAAAAATATGTACCTGTCTATATTTACAACGTTTCGGCCTTTCAGTATCTGTCTATATTTCTGAGATGAGGTATTATGTACATTATTTACATTATTCGGACTATTGTCCTCATTTTTGTCACCATATTTATTACAACATTTCGGCCTTTCAGTATCTGTCTATATTTCTGTGATGAGGTATTATGTACATTATTTACATTATTCGGACTATTGTCCTCATTTTTGTCACCATATTTATTACAATGTTTCGGCCTTTCAGTATCTGTCTATATTTCTGTGATGAGGTATTATGTACATTATTTACATTATTCGGACTATTGTCCTCATTTTTGTCACCATATTTATTACAACGTTTCGACCTTTCAGTATCTGTCTATATTTCTGAGATGAGGTATTATGTACATTATTTACATTATTCGGACTATTGTCCTCATTTTTGTCACCATATTTATTACAACATTTCGGCCTTTCAGTATCTGTCTATATTTCTGTGATGAGGTATTATGTACATTATTTACATTATTCGGACTATTGTCCTCATTTTTGTCACCATATTTATTACAATGTTTCGGCCTTTCAGTATCTGTCTATATTTCTGTGATGAGGTATTATGTACATTATTTACATTATTCGGACTATTGTCCTCATTTTTGTCACCATATTTATTACAACGTTTCGGCCCTTCAGTATCTGTCTATATTTCTGTGATGAGGTATTATGTACATTATTTACATTATTCGGACTATTGTCCTCATCTTTGTCGCCATATTTATTACAACGTTTCGGCCTTTCAGTATCTGTCTATATTTCTGTGATGAGGTATTATGTACATTATTTACATTATTCGGACTATTGTCCTCATCTTTGTCGCCATATTTATTACAACATTTCGGCCTTTCAGTATCTGTCTATATTTCTGTGATGAGGTATTATGTACATTATTTACATTATTCGGACTATTGTACTCATCTTTGTCGCCATATTTATTACAACGTTTCGGTCCTTTGGGAACAAGTGAACTTATCGCACTCATAGAAACTTGCACAATGGAACTACGAGCCTGCAATGAAAGAAAGCGTGTCTCGCCCTCCTCATCACAGCGAATGCAGTTTGGAGATTTCTCCAAGTCCACCGAACAAAGCCTTTTGCCGACGCAGAGGGCCCTGCGAATCACCAGCCAGGTGAGTGATGTCTAATCGTTATTGAAGCATTTCAACACAGGCGCCCACGGTTATATTGAGCGAGTCTGCTGCTTCGCAAGACCAAGTTGCCCAATCAGATCTTCAAGTACGGACCTCCTAATTAACACATGATAAAATGCCCTTCGAGACAATGCTTGGACGTTGGAAAGGTTATCCGAGGCCCGCAAGAGGTTTTTCCCAATAGAAAGAGCACTCGCCTCTGGTTAAACGGCGGGACTCCTCCGCACACGGGTGCACACTTCTCAGTGATGGAAGTTTTACGGCGTCTTCCTTCCAGAAGGCGTCCTCCTCATCCGAATCGCGATACATTCGTTCTCGGAACGGGCTGCGAAGCATATATATATATATATATATATATATATATATATGAATTTTATGTAATTATTTATTTTCTTTTTTATTATTTTAATTTTTTATCGTAATTTTGTTCTATTTAATTTTCTGAAATATATACTTCAACGTAAATATAACTCAACGTAAATATCACTCAACGTAAATATAACTCAACGTCAATATAATTCAACGTCAATATAACTCAACGTAAATATAACTTAACGTCAATATAACTCAACGTAAATATAAATCAACGTCAATATAACTTAACGTCAATATAACTCAGCGTAAATATCCAACTGATTTTAATTTAAATCTATGTGACTATAAATAATAATTTATTTAAATTTTTACTTTAAAAAAAGAAAAACCCTATAATGAAAGTTTTTATATTTCTTAAACAATTATTTGATGTATAAGTATATATAAATATATATTAATTAGTTCATTCCTGCAAATTATATTTAAGATAATTTAATTTTAAAGACATGTTAAGTTATTATACCAATCAAAAATCACAGATGGCTTATTATTATCATTGTCATTATTATTGTCATTGCTATTTAATGTGTCATTGATCATCACATAATGTAATTGGTATTGGTATACTTGATTTGTTACTGTTAAGATTCATTACGCAAAATACACATTTGTGGCACAAGGCCGAAAAGGAGGGAATGAGTTTGAGGCTGGTCGTCACTAACTATCCTATACCTAGCTAATCCGATTCACGACCCATTCACGACCCATTCACGACCCATTCACTCGTTACAATTTGTTCATTCACCACAAGAACTCATCCATCACCAATCAATCCTCCATACACCATAATACCACATCCTCTCAGGTTGGGAAGTTAAAAAAAAAACAAAAAAAACATGAGATGATATTATTTACAATTTTTATATACAAATCAGATGAATGATCATGAAAGGGGAGGGGTGAATCCCAAAACAAACTAAATATCAAAACAAAGAAAAAATAAACATAACTGATTTTAGTAGGACCCGTCCAACCCTTCGAAAAAGAGAAGGCGCTGTATTCTGCCCATTGAACAAAATCAAGATACTCTCTCGCTAAGGGAAAGGGAAAAGAGAAAATATAGACGGGCATGGGGAATCAATAAAGCTGACCCTGGCGAGATGGAAAAAGGGGGCCAAAACAAAGTGGGGAGGTTGGGAATCTCAACTTGGATCATAACAAAACCTGTAGCTGGGAGCAGGCCAGGAACAACACTTGCTCACATTAACAAGGTACACAAAAGTTTGTCTAGCCTAACCAGGGGAGGGATCCACAGGAAACCATTCCGATGTGATATAGGTTGATCTAAAAGAGAAAATCAAGTCTCGTCCCCGTTACTTTTATTGTTTTATTTTTTTAACTGCTTCTCTTAACTGCGTCTTTGTTCGAATTACAAAAGCGTCTCCTAGCAACAGTCATTTAAGTAAATTGCTGAAAGTTACGAGTCTATTGTTCTGCGTATGCCGTCTCCATTTTCGTGTCGTCACTCATGGATAAAAGAAGAACCTAAAAATATACATAGTATGTTCCATAACGGTTAAATTTATAACGGAGAGAATGAAAAACTGGAAGACTACACTAAACCTAAAACATAAAAACGAGTCATTAACATCGAGACCATGGACGGAAGACAGCGGTCTCTGGATGTTTTTTTTTTTTGTTGTTTTTTTTTTTTTTTGAGGGTTAGACGGGCCCTACAATCATCCCTTATGTTTAGTTGATTTTGTGTTTGTGTTAATTTGTTTTGGAATTCATTCCCCCCCTTTCATTTTTCATCATAAATTTTTATATATAACTAGCAGTAGAGCCCGGCGTTGCCCGGGGATGTAACAGTAAGAGATAGATCAAGTATCGACCATCATAAAGACTGAAAAATAAAATTGACAAAGATTATTTGTTTAAGGTTGACGGACACGCATGTCTTAATTAGTTTTTTGTTTTTTTAACGAATTCGTCAAACCCAAACTCAAACAAAAACATTGTTTTCAATCGTTATGAGTCTATCCATTGAATAGAATTTTATTATAAACAATTGTCTTGTAAATGGAATTTTTAAAGCATACTGAATGTAAAAATAAAGAAAAAAGTGTGCAAGACAATAAGAAACACTACCTGCCAAAAGAAAGTGAAGTTTTGTTGAAATCGGTTGAAAAATGTAGGAAATCCGATCCCATATATAAACGAACACACACACACGCAAACAACCAACCTGGATTTTATAATAAGTATAACTCGATAACTCGATATCAATAAGTATGACTCAATATGAGTTGTCTCCCTTTCATTAATACCTCTTAATCGTGTTTTCAAATTGTTTTCGTGCAAAAACAATTGTGCCCGTTTTGTAGGACCCACTTGTGAGGATGCGGTATTATGGTGTATAGAGGATTGATTGGTGACGGACGAGTTTTTGTGGTGAATGAGCAAATTGTAATGAGTGAATGGGTCGTGAATCGGATTAGATAGGTATAAGATAGTTAGTGAAGACCAGCCTCAACCCCCACCACTTTTTTGGCCTTGTGCTGTAATTGTGTATTTTGCACAATAAATAAAAATTAACATCGAGACCAATCAACATCAAAAGCGGGATCTTCCAAAGAGATTCATTGTCACCACTACTCTTCTGCCTTTCATTAGCGCTACTCAGCTGTCTACTCAACAACACTAGCTACAGATACAAGTCACAGAATGGCAAACTGAATAATGTATACCATCCAGATGATATTAAAACGTTCGCCAAGTATGTCAAACAGCAGAAAATCTTACTCACCATTGTCAAAACATTCAGCGAAGACGTGAAGATGGTTTTAAGAATTGACAAATGTGCCGAAGATAGAACGAACTCGGTCGGAGTCGCGATAAGTCTTGGACTTAAATCATGAGTGTCACAGATGCAAATGTGAAGCTTCCATTGATGAGTTTGGTTTGCATCCTCTCTCCTGTCGTCGTAGTGTCGGCCGCTTTCCACGGCATGCAGCAATAAACGACATCATCAGAAGAGGTCTGGATGCAGCTGGGTTCCCTTCCCAAATCGAACCCGTAGGCCTCGACCGTGGTGATGGAAAACGGCCGGATGGCATTACCATTTTCCATTTTTAAAATGGGGAAGCCGTTGATTTGGGATGCGACCTGTGCGGACACATTTTCGGCCGATAATTTCATCAGTTCCGCAACTGAGCCGGGGTACGCCGCCCGGGACGCAAAGATAAAAAAAATAGTTAAATATTCTTCTGTTGGTGATAGTTTTTTTTTTTTTTTTACTCCTGTGGCAGTGAAGACTTCAGGGGTTATTGGCCTCGTTCGATGGCGTTCCTTCGGAGGATTGGCGCGATTGCGTCTCGATTAAGGGACGAGCCTCGCGAAACGGAGTGGCTCTTGCAGCGTGTCTCACTGGCGATGGTTCGAGGTAATGCTTTCTCCATCATGGTGGCTGACAGAGGATAGCAAAAAAAGATTGTTTATAGTTACTTTGTTAAACTTTTTTTTTTCAATAAAATATTATGAGCGTTAAAAAAAGAAGAAACTGTTAGCATAGAACTTGCGGTTACATCTAGAAATTTTAACTATAATATTATTTTTATTTTTTATATTTATTCAGTAAATGTTACACACTATTCTAGAGTTAATATATTGCTTAACTTATGTTCAATAACACTGTAAAAAATACGATCAGTTTGAATTATACATTTAACAAAATGTGCAATGAATCTCCAAAAACCTTAAAGAAATAAGCAAATCGTAATTTGTATATAACTTCTAGCAAAACAAACATTTCTTCTTACACGAGATTACTTCGGTTGTTTTTTTTGTTTTGTTTTTTTTATATTTTTTTAATTTATTCTCTCGGTAGTATTTGTTTAAGATTTTTCCACATGCCCACGATTTAGAAAAATAGACTGCACACTTTTCAATCAATATAGAAATATATTTGTTCATCCATCGATTCTCCAGACATTTTATTTCTCTTTTTAAAAGTACAAAGAAAAAAACACCATTTCGCATTGTCAGACGAACGGCTGGGAAACAGGTGTTGAAATTAAATGATTGCAAGCTATGCGTGTCGAGCCACAAGCCAAAGTTGTTTCATGATAGCTGCAATAAAACTTAAAATCCCTGGCGGTGGAAGATAAAAACGAAAAAAAAAAAAAAAGGATTTTTTCCCGTTTATTGGCCTTGCATCTTTTCAACCCTTTCTTGGTTTTTTTATTTTTTTTAAAATAATTTATGAGTTTCGTATTTAACTCTTGAACAAGATGCAATGTTTGAAAACGTTGCACGCTATTTATTGCTTCTCGTCATATAATTTGTATTTTTAGGACTTTCTCATAAAAAATGGGCAAAAAGAAAATAATCGAAATAAGAAAAGGTAAGCAAAAAGAAAAAATACGAATAAAGGAAAGCGATTGCTGGGAACAAAAAGGAAGAAGTCAAAGAATAACGGTTTGGTTGGTTTTACGGTATATCAACACTTCAATGGGTTATTTAATGCGGACAAAATTTTTATTGCTGGTAATATTTTGTTTTTTTCCAAAAAAGTATTCCTGGTAATTTTTTGTTATATAAGAGTAAGTGTCGTTGCCAGTAAGTAACATTATTAAGTAGATCACGTAATCATAAAGGAAGTCAATAAATAAGAAATAACGCGATGACTATTGGTCCACTGTTCACTCTTCTTGTCTATCCCCCATTGCTATACGTTCACTCTCTCTACTACTATACGGATTACGATTCACTTGTGATAATTATACTATTTGGCAATTACTACTTGAACAAGTATTACTAGTGCGGATACTATTGGAAGGCGTTACTACTACTACCGGCGTCTACAAAGTCTCGAATATAATGAGACTTTTTTCCGAAGTGATAACGAGCTTTCGCTTGACGTAGAAAAAGTGACAAGCGAAGCCGTTCAACATCCCAAAAGTGGCGACGAGGATTCGCAAGGAATCCTAAAATATTATAAAAATGTATTGTTGCGTAAGGATCAATGTTCACTCTTCTTGTCTGTCCATTATTACTATACGTTTATTCTCTCTACTCTACGGATTATGATTCTTTTCTGATCCTTATACTATTTGGCAATTACTACTTGATCAAGTATTACTAGTGCGGATATTATTGGAAGGCGTTACTACTAGTACAAGAATCTACAAAGTCTCGAATATAACGAGACTTTTTGAAAGTGATAACGAGCTTTTGGTTGACATAGTAGAAGTGACAAGCGAAATCGTCCAACATCACAATTTTTTTTCAAAAATGTATTGCTGATAATAATTTAGCGCGGGTAACAATTTTTCATAATAAAAATGTATAGCTGGTAATTTTCTTCCAAAAATGTATAGCTGGTAATAATTTTTCCAAAAAACTTATTGCTATTATTAAAACCTATTTTTACACTTTTATAGTTTATTCACCCCAGTTTGGTGGGGTGATTAACTATTTGCCCATAGCTGGGACCCTAACAGGTGCTACTACTACCCTGGGTAAGGACGGACCGGGGAACAACAGCAATTAAGAGTTTGTTTCACATTTCACAAAACCTCCTGATCGGAGGCCTTGCTGCCAGATGTAGTTTATCATGATAACCAGGACATGGATGTAGTTTATCGTCATACCCAAGACGCCTCATTGGTGTGGGGTCTTAACCCTCTCCAGAGGTGCCCACGGTGTATTCTGAAACCCCAACCATCAGGCCATTCGAAGAATGAAAAACGAAGCGAAAGCAAAAAGAATGAATGAATGATTACTGGATAAAGGAAAAACAAAAACAATGCTTAATCGGGTTAGATTTTAATTTTATGAATAATTAAGTGTCCTGTTTTTCATTTTATTTTATTCTTTGTTTCTGTATTTATTTGTTTAAAAGTGGAATTGGTCAATAAGAATAAAGAGAAACGAACTAGGACGAAAGAAAGAATCACAAGGAACTGTTCTGTTGTGTGCGAAACTTGGATATTATCTGTTCGTCTTGAAAGACAAATGATTAGAGCATAAACAACAATGACAAACTCGTATATACTTAATACTTCTTGTTTTCACTCTCGCGTGATCATGTGTGACGTCACGAGCTGCAACGCGAGTTTCGCTTCCGCGTCTCGTATATACGAATTTGTCGTTACTTGGAAATTTTCAGGCAGCAAGGACGGATTATCATTGCTGTTTTTTGATTTATTGAAATTGTCAATCTTTGATAATGCCTTGTGCAAGCCGAAAGCTTAGATTGGGTTTAAACATGTATCAATATGGTGTTATCCTTTCGTCCCTCAACGATAATGTGATTAAACTTATCAGACAATATGAAAGGAACTTACTTAAAATAAATAGACAAAACTTGTCTATATTATTTAATGAAACATGCATTAATGAAAAATTGCTGCCTAAAAATACCCAATATGTGTGTGTGTGTGTTCATCGCATTATTTGAGCCCAGCAACAATACATTACAGATTTTCAACACGTTTGTGTCAAATGAAATTTTAACTCTAATTCTCATATTGATTAATCTTCAACTGTCAAAAGACTATACATTCGAACACTCAGTAATTAAGACCCGTGAGATATACACTCTTTGACAGATAATTATTGTTACAACTAAGTTTCTGTCTCAATCTTTTGTGATGTGACTTCAAGCCCTGATTTATTCAAAACAGACTCTCCCCATTTGAAGGACTGGTGGAGGGGAGTCTTCCTGTTCTCCTTTGAATTTGTCTTCTACTAAATTGAGATTAGTAGATATCAAGATTGTCACATATATAAACGTGTTGCATTTTTATCTCTGTCATCTTCCGGCTGGGTGTCGAAATGTTCTTGGTTCGGAGATGAAATATTGTATACTCTCCTTTGTTGGAAGTGGGTGTTGGTTAACGGTCTTGAGACAATGATAATAAAGTTGTCTTCTCTTTCTTCTCTTGGCCGGGTGATCGCTAGTTTTTGTTCGGAGGTAAAATGAGAACTTCAACAAAAGTGAATTTTAAAAACTTATCTATTTTATTAACACGTCGACGTGTACATTTCTAACTAGCAAGTGGGGTCGCTTTATTTACCCACACTGGGGAGCAAGTTCCTCGACACACGAAATTAATACGTCTGCATTCTTCGACGTGTAAAACTTAACTCTCTGAAATCACTCTCTATCTCTCTAACCTTCCCACGCTAGTTTTAACCAATCAAAAAAAAACTTACTTTGTTTTATCTACCATCTGACCTTAAAGGTCAGCCTTAGAAGGTTTGAGCCAATATACACTGTCAGTAAAAATTAATAGTCTGAAACTATTATTTTACATTCCTTACCTAACCATAAAAATCATATATGAATTTTACTTCAACAACATTATATTTAACATTATAAGACGTAAGCATCTGCCTTAGAAATGAGAAAATTATGTTTATTTTTTCTGGTGGAACAGTCTTCCTATTCTCCTTTGAACTTGTCTTCTTCTAATCTGAGCTTAGTAGATGCCAAGATTGTCACATATATGAACGTATTTCCCTAGGTGTTGCATTTTTCTCTCTGTCATCTTCCTGCCGGGTGTCGAAATGTTCTTGGTTCTGAGATGAAATGTTGTATACTCTCCCTTGTCGGAAGTGGGCGTTGGTTAACGGTCTTGAGACGATCAAAATACAGTTGTCTTTAGATTTTTATCTACGAAATATATATTATCATTAAAATTTTAAATCTCGCGATGTGTTTTGTAGGTCCCCCTGAGAAGGTGCGGTATTATGGTGTATGGAGGATTAATTGGTGACGGGCGAGTTTTTGTGGTGAATGCGCAAATTGTAACGAGTGAATAGGTCGTGAAACGGATTAGCTAGGTATAAGATAGTTAATGAAGACCAGCCGCAACCCCTTTCCACCTTTTCGGCCTTGTGCCATAATTGTATTTTTAATACAATAAATATCAATAAAGTTGTCTTCTCTTGGCTGGGTGATCGCTAGTTTTTGTTCGGAGGTAAAATAAGAACTTAAAAAAAGGAATTTTAAAACTTATCTATTTTATTAACACGTTGACGTGTACATTTCTAACTAGCCAATGGGGTCGTCCTATCACCCCCACTAGGGAGAAAGTTCCCAGCGCACGGACTTAATATGTCTGCATTCATCGACGTGTAAAACTTAACTCCTCGAAAACAATTTCTAAATCTAACATTCACACGTTCGGCTAAGCAAATGAAAATCGAGATCCCTCTTTTGTCTACCAGCTGACACCAAGGTCAGCCTCAGAAGGTCTGAGCCAAATACACTGCCGCTAAGAAATAATAGACTGAAACTATGATTTATCATACGTTATTTGGTTGGAAGGGATGTTCTGACTTTTTCTAAATAAAATTAAATATTTCCAGATACTAAGAACTCGTCATAGAAACGGCATGCATATAACTGCAAAGAAACAAAGTGCAATGTTTTTTTAATCATTTCACCCCAAGCAAGGCGTTAAAACCAATAAGATGCAAGGAGTTACTGAAAGTGAAGGAAACTGAGTAAAAGTTACTGAGGAGAAAGGACAATGAAAAAGAACAGGATTCAAGGAGGCAGAAGTCATTTTTTAAATCATTTCATCCCAAGCAAGGCAATAAAGCTACTAAGATGCAAGGGGTTACTGAGTGTCAATGAATATAGGAAAATATTATTTACGTAATTTACGGCAATAACTAGAAAAATATATTTAAAGGCTTACACATGAAAACCTAATGACAAAATAGGATGCTATTTACGATGGCTTAGTGTTGTAGAGTGATTTCACAGTGGAGGCTTGTATTTGTACTAAGTCGGTCCTAAAATAGCTTCGACGTACAAAACGTTAGGAACTTTATATAATAGGTATGACGCAGAGTAATCTAGTTGTGGTCGCTGATACTTTAGTATTCGACTAATTCGTACGGCATCGACTGTGACTGAGCGACTGCCCGACTCACTGAGCGACTCCTACTTATTATAGGTGAGAGAGTCTATTACCTATAGAATAGGTGTGTTCTACTATACTTAGAAAGAAATCTCCGATTTGGGACAAGGTGAGGACAGGCCATGAAAATCTGCTCAATCTGGAATGACACACCATTCGGGTTTTTAATCTTGATACACGAAAATAAAGGATTATCATTTATGGAAATCTGATTTAAAACAAAAAAACAAGAGAGGGATATAAAAAAATAACATCGGGATAGGCATTCCATAAAAAAGACTCACTCATTTTGATGCCCTTCAATGATAGACAAAAAAGAAATCATCAACTGTATCGACCACTTCACGATAATGGCATCTGAATGCCATTTCCAAGTCGCGTGCAACAAATTCAGTCAAGTGACGATGCATGTTGGAATCTTTAGCACGGTAAATTAAGAGACATTTATTGGGAGAGAAAAATAATAAAAGGAAGACTTCAAGAAAATAAAAACAAAGAAGAAATAGAGGAAACTTATAAGAGAGATTTTACAAGATTGTTAAAGAATTCTACCAAATCAGATCTTTATTATTATATAAATTAATCGTTGGCAAGGCGTAACGTATGATCTAACTATCATACGTTACGCCTTGCCATTACCCCGGATAAATAATTGGCTATTCCCGTTTGATTGAAAGAACAGACGAACGAAAAGACGGAAGATAAGACAAAATAAAAGCTTTATCAAAGACGCTGTTTGGTTTTAGGCAAAAGGAAAGTAGAAAGAGTAGATAGAAGAGGTGATGACACTCTTGTGTTAATTTAAAATCCCTTCATTTGTACCATCTTACTTCTTTAAATAATAACCATATTTAGAGGAAAACAATGCATAAGCTACCTAGAAAACTCGAGAAAATGGATGAGAGAGCAAGGTTTAGGAGAGAGAAAAAAGTCAAAATATATTAAAATATAAATGCTCGTCTTTTTTCTTCGCAGAAGAACTTTTCTCATTTTTTAATCTGAAAACAAAGTTTTCTTTTATCAAACATTCGTTTTTTTTGGTGGGGGGGAGACTAGTTTTCTTTCGTTTAAACTTTTGTCGTTTAAATTTTTCTTTTTCTTTATCTGAGAATAACGTTTTCTTAAAAGATTTTTCGTTTAAATATTTAAGGCTTTATTTTTTATTTTGTTCATCTTTTAATAAAGTTTTCCATTTTTAATCTTAGAATAAAGTTTTCAGAACAAAGCCGAAACATATAAAAACAATTTCTATATATTTCTTTATCTTTTTCTAAAGAAACTTACATATTTGGTAATGAACGACAGACTGGTGTCCTTTATTGACAGGATCAACTAAGAATAGAGGTGGCCTTGACCTGAAACAGAGTTTCATTCTTTCGAAGTGGCAAAGATCTGAGACTGAATCACACGCTTGTAGATCGACTTTTGACTTCAGTCCTTTCAAACTAACTCTGCATTAGGAAGTTCTCTCCGGAAACCGGTTTCTGATAATGTTCATTCGAAGAATTATATTACCTGCGGCGTTTTTGCCGTTTCTCGCTGTCGCCGCTGGAACCGATCATGTCGCGAACAAAAGAAGCAATTAACTTTTCCTTTCAGTCAAGTTAAGTGTGAATGGGCGCCAACTTCGAAGAAGCCATTTTGGTCGAAGCCATTTTAAATTTTCTACGAGTCAGGGATTTTGTAATTAGTAAAATCACTTGTTTGTTTAGTTGGTTGGCTTAGGCGTTATTTCCTTTCGCAAACCATTTACTTTCTTTTTTTTATCTTTTATCTTACCAAGTTGTCATAAAACACAGGAAAATAGTAAGACACTATTTTATTGCATTTAGAATTGATTCTAAATAGCTCAAACTGGTAAAGCCTTTACAATAATTAAGCGTGAAAATATGTCCCACTCTCAGTGTTCGATTTTTTCGTTTTTAATCACTACCACACCCATGCAAGACAGAGAAGTCACTAAGACACAAGAGGTTACAGGGTGTGGAAGAATTAACAAATAAAATCATTAATAACGAAATGGGAGAGGAAAAAGTAATCAGAAGGACAATATATGGCGATAAACACTGCATTTAAAATATTGAAGATTAGAGTTGGCTGGAATGGATGGAACCGGAAGAGACTGTCAAGAGCGAGGAGTGAGAGAAAAGAAATTGTTAACATATAACTTCCGGCTACATCTAGCCAGCTCAATTGTAAACTGATCTCGATGTCAGTCTAGAGCAGCGGTTAAATTCAAAATGTCCCCCCACCTCTCTCCAAATACTCTGTCCTTGACATTGAGTTCTACCTGGATTCTATCCTCTTGGAAATTTATATATATATGTGTATGTATGTATATATATTTATATAGTTTATATATATATATATATATATATATATATATATATATATATATATATAGATAGATAGATAGATAGATAAATGGATAATTATTTATTTAAAATTATAACATAAATATGTTATAAAATCACTACAATATATATATATATGTATGTATTTTAAGACATTTTTATGTTTATACATTCTTTTTATAGATATAAATATTTAAGTAAATACTCTGTTTATAATAAACAGTATTAAATAACTTTTACCGGCCTGAATGTCCGAGAAATATTCACAGAAAATATTCGTTTTAAAATAATTGTCGGACTTTTTCCTATTATGTATGTATGTATTTATATTAACCACTAATATTATCTATATATATATAAACACTAATATTCCATGGTTATAATTTATTACATTGAAATCGTAAATACGATCCAATTTATCAGACCTACAAATTCAAAAAGAAATCAGAAAAAAATAACTCCGGGAATAGAAAATAAAAATTAGTGAGAGTGTATGTATGAGAGTAGGGGGCGAATGCGAGAGGTAAATGAAAGCTAAAGAGAGGGGTAACAGACGAGATAAGAACAGGAAGGCCTAAAAGGGAAGGTGGGGATTAACAGAAGTTTTAAAGAGAGGGGTTAAAAGACGGTTTAAATGAGTGAGATACAGATAAATATGATTTATTTTCCGATGCATAATTCATTACTGAATCGCTGACCTAAATTAAATTAAAAACCGACACCGGAAATGGGTGTATACATTTGTGGTGATACTATGCACAATAAAAGACGATATAATCTAAACTTAAAAATCAGAAGATGAGTGAGAGAGAAAAAAAATTATATATATATAGAAATTAATAGGATGATTTGAGATAATGAAAATCATGTAATTCATCGAGTCTAGAAGAGACCTCAACAGAACGCAGAAAGAACTGGACGGCCCTTTCGCCCTATATTCGAGGCTCATCAGCAGTGCGCATCCACTACCGAGAATTGAAACGCGAATAGTTACGTTATCAGGCAAACGTCATAACGACTGTACCAACGTGCCTCGGTTACGAAGAGGTAGCGAATTAGACTCGATATAGCGCCGTTCGATCACATATTCCCTGGTGTAACTCATCCGAGTTTCTCTTTACCCATAGGATTGTGCCCCCACGAGCTACGACTACTATCCCCAAGCCGCTCTATCCAGATCATTAGAAGCCGGTTCAAGCAAGGATATACAAGTGATAGAAATTATTAGGAGGATTTGAGATAATCATAATTAAGTAATTCATCGAGTCTAGAAGAGACCTCAACAAAATGCAGAAAGCACTGGACGGCCGTTTCTATTTGGGACTCATCAGCAGTGCGCATCCACTACCGAGTATTGAAACCCGTACAGTTATGTTAACATGCTCAGGCATTGAACAGTTAGGGGATCGTTGACAGGCAGTCGTAAAAAAATAAGGGAAATACACTGTTGAATAATTCATCAAATAACAAGTATTTAAATAAATTATTAAAAACGAACGAATTTATCTAACAACCTAATATAATTCATTCTGTAAACGAAATGAATATCTATTCCTAAATGTTAAATACATATTATTTTCCCAATAAAAAAATTTAGAATTGCTAATAAACCTGACGATCGTAAGTGTAACTTTTATAACTTTTTTTTGATGTGCAACTGTGAGCTTCGGGAAAATTCTATGAAAAGAATACAGCACATAGTTTAGCACTAAAGAACGAAAATAGAATTTCCATTTTAACGATGTGCTTCGAAAATTATCCGAAACCTTTTGGGATTTTGAGAGAGATTTGAAATTTTTAACAACTCTGTACATGGCATTTGAATCGGGTAGCCTTCGTATTTATAGCTTTTCGTTGGGTCAATTATACGATGCATGGAATTAATGTTTGCTTGTTTCTTTGTTGTTGTTTTTTTCTTAATTTTAATTGTGGAATAGTATTTTTTTTAACAGTGGATTTCAGTTTTTAACTGACAGAAAAAAAAACTCGTCTGTGCTAAGATTCTGTTTGTTTCTCTAAGTTAGAAACACCGTTAAATAGCAAATGTTAAATCTCTGGACATACACTCCGTCTTGATTTGTTATACAAATCACATAAATCACAAGAAACCATATTTGCTTTGAAAAGTTCTTGTCAAATGTTGAACGATTAATTTTGATGTCAAAACAAAGCTTGAGTTAAATTTTGAGGTAGTTTCAATTTGCTTTATTCAAGTTATTGGATTTATTATGAAAACGCAGAGTAAACTTCGGTACCTCCATGAGATCGCTAAAAAAAGAGCATAGTATGATGAAAAAGACATCAAATTTGATGAAAACAAAATTTTATCATCTAAATGTTTATATTATTATTAAGAGGAAAGATCAAAGTTTATTTTAATTATTTTTTAAAATTTTTCCTTCTTTTTAGAATATTCTAAATTTTGATTATAAAAAAACTTGTTTCTCTTTGTATCACCGGAACAAGTAAAATAACATAGACAATTTTTAGCACTTTTTTTTGTGTGACACACATTAATTTGGAAAATCTTGTAAAAATAAAAATAATTGTCGGATGTTAATGAACCTTTCAGAAACTATTCACAGATGATCGAAATTACTATAAATATTTTTTTTATTAAAGTCATGGCAGAAATATTTTTTTTTATTAACATCCTCATAACTAATTTTATGAAAAACTCTAGAAATTCGAGCGCATCAACTTTAGTGATTACAATAGTTAAAAGCACAAGGCTTTGAGGAATGAAAATCATGTTTTTTTTTGTTTTTAATTGGGCCCCCTACCTGAAAATCAGCTCTGAATTGTAACATACAAAACTCAATAAAACAAAGATATTATTTAATTTCAAATGCTTTTATTTGCTTTTAGTTGTTTTTATGAATATGGACAATATTTTCTGAAAGCAAAAAGTTTTTGGATGAAAAATGAATTTTTAATACAATTATTTGTTATTTCTTTAATTATTATAGATTTTTACATTTAAGTTGTTAAAATATTATAAAATTAGTTAAAAGCCTCATCGGGTTTCCTAAGTCTGCTTATGAGATAGATCTTTTTTAGCGCGTTGTAAATTGTATCATTTTGACTGAGCAGAAGATCCGCAGTAATTAAGAAATGTAATTTTGTGTTTATAATAGGGCTGTAATTATAAAATACGGAAGACCAACCAGAATACAATTAAGTTATTTCAGTTAAGCATTGTTCTCCTCTGTTAAGGCCTTTGCTTTTGCGAAACACGTGGGGAGAAGTTAATTTGATTTTTCAATTTCAACTGAGAAGGGTACCTGCAAGTATCAGTATCATTTTATGAAATTTAGATGATCTTATTTTTATATTAATCTCAGTTATGACATTTTTTCATGAATGAAATATCAAAATTAATAACAAAATGAATGTAAATACAAATAACGCAGTAAAATGTAATAAATGTACATAAAATTATAGTATTTTATGTACACTTCTGATAAAATATCATAAGAAAGGTACCTATAAATTAATTAGATACCTTTCTTATGAAATATGAAATTTAATTTCACTCTTAACAGTCTTTTTTAATTTCTTTATAATATATTTTCCATAAAGCATCATAAACGTAAAGGTGAAAGCTAAGTACAAAAAAATTAGAGCGCTGAAAATTTTCCCTAATAATAACGAGGTAAATAATTTGTTCACTTAAATGTAAATTATTTCAATTTTCTCCTTCCGTAGAACAAATTATCCTCACGGAATCCGTCAATATGTTATTCATCACCTGTCAAGTGACGCGAAAGTTTATGACCTGCTTTGTTTGATTTTCAAATTACATCTTTTCGGCGCAGAAGTTTGGCTCAAAATATTTTAAATAAACATTATAATTTATGATTTTATTAAAATAAGTTTTGAAAAAATGATAATTGATATTTAAAAGAATTTTAAAGGGAGATTTTCAGTTTTTTTTTATAAAATGAAAAAAATGGTCAACTGTGCTAACTCAAAAAAATAAAAGATTTTTAACGAAAATTTTGGACGTACTAGAAACGATTAAGAAATGTAAAAAAAATATCCCCAAAATACTTTGGTCTTTACGCTTAATAATAACATAAACTTTTAGACGATACAATTTTGTTTTCGTCAAGTTTGGCGTCTTTTTTCTTCATGCTATGCTCTTTTTTTTAGCGATCTCATGGAGGTACCTAAGTAAACTAATATAAAGTTGTTTTTTTTTTCTTTTTTCGTGATATATGTTGAAACATGTTGGTAATGGAAAAATTTAACAACTGCTGAAAAACAAGATGAAAAAAGTTATTAAATGAGGGAATATTCTCGTTGGAGTTATCAAATGATTTTCGTGGAGATGATCGAACGGTAAACAGGACTGTTGAAAAATATAACGTGGTTTAGAACTAGAAGCAAAGCAAAAACGCTCCAAGAACTTGTCCCCATGCCGAGAACTAAACAAACACGAGTGATATCGAAAACAAGCACTTTTGACCAATGCTCAAATTTTTGAACAGGCGGGAATTGAGGGAATGGAGAACGACAAGATAAGTAGAATACTTCATAAATTGGGATTTGTCAAGAAATCTTGGGTGACACTTGATAGACCGGATCGATAGGCCAAAGGATATATTTTTATCCGATGCAGATGTGTCACGGGCTAAAAGAAAGCAACGATGAGACTTCAGTATGATGAGGGATGGAATTGTCGAGCAAAGCATTACTGCACCATTCAAAGTCGATGAAGGAGTTAAACAGTGCTAACTATTGTGATTTCATGGACAAGACTTTCTTTGAATAGTACAAACGTTTTCACAGTTTCAAATTGAAGTGTGTATTGATTATACACCGTACTTATGAACACTAATGGGTATATCCCAATCCTTAAAAATACGTTAGACACTATGTGGGCGTAATGTGCAGTTTAAACAACAGTGGTTTACTTTCTTCACTTGCAATGTGATAGGTCCTGTACATAAAATTATAGTATTTTATGTACACTTCTGATAAAATATCATAAGAAAGGTACCTATAAATTAATTAGATACCTTTCTTATGAAATATGAAATTTAATTTCACTCTTAACAGTCTTATTTTAATTTCTTTATAATATATTTTCCATAAAGCATCATAAACGTAAAGGTGAAAGCTAAGTACAAAAAAATTAGAGCGCTGAAAATTTTCCCTAATAATAACGAGGTAAATAATTTGTTCATTAAATATAAATTATTTCAATTTTCTCCTTCCAGAACAAATTATCCTCACGGAATCCGTCAATATGTCATTCATCACCTGTCAAGTGACGCGAAAGTTTATGACCTGCTTTGTTTGATTTTCAAATTACATCTTTTCGGCGCAGAAGTTTGGCTCAAAATATTTTAAATAAACATTATAATTTATGATTTTATTAAAATAAGTTTTGAAAAAATGATAATTGATATTTAAAAGAATTTTAAAGGGAGATTTTCAGTTTTTTTTTTATAAAATGAAAAAAATGGTCAACTGTGCTTACTCAAAAAAATAAAAGATTTGTTCACTTAAATGTAAATTATTTCACTTTTCTCCTTCCGTAGAACAAATTATCCTCACGGAATCCGTCAATATGTCATTCATCACCTGTCAAGTGACGCGAAAGTTTAAAATATTACCAGCAATAAAAATTGTCGGCATTAAATAACCAATTGAGGTTGATATGCCGTAAAAAAAAAAAAAAACAATCTGACATCTCGTCTACCGTCACTTCCTCACAGACGCGATGTGGCTTTCCTCTGTCTTTTCTACAAATATTTTCATGGCAACTGCTCTGACGAGCTACTTTCACTGGTACCCAAACTGCATGAATTTAAACGTGCTACTAGATTGGCATATGGGTCCCACCCTTTCACTGTCGAAACAGTTAAATATAACCGATCTTCTACTCCAACAGCTTCTTATCTCGCACTTAGCAGCAGTGGAACTCCCTTCCTCCTACTTGCTTCCTTGATAGCTATAATCTTCAAATGTTCAAAAGTAATGTCAATCGACATCTACTGATGCCTTGATCTTGATCCCCGTCTTTCTCTATATCCTTTCCTCAAACACCCCTCTTTACTGTTGCCCTCACTCTCTGTAAACCCTTGAGTGTTAGTGGCACTCCCGACTTGCTTGGGTTGATATGCTCACATCACAAAAATACATCTTCAACAGTCAGACATGAAAAAAATTACCAACACCTAAATTCAAACCCTCTTAAAAAGGGCTTAAGAAGTGGCAGAAAGCGCTTGGGACAATAGACAATATGGAAAATTTTTGTACTGCATTACTCTTACCAAATGAGTGTCCTGGGTAAGACGATAAACTACGTCCAACAGCAAGGCCTCTGATAAGGAGGTTTTGGGGAGCATGGAACCATCTCTTAATTGCTGGTGTTCCCAGGTCCACCCTGACCCAAGGTGGTAGCACCTGTTAGGGTCCCAGCTAGGGGCAAATAGTTAACCCCGAAACTGAGGTAAAAAGCATTATAAAAGTGTAAAAATAGGTTTTAATACCAGAAATACTTTGTAAAAATTATTACCAGTAATAAAATTTTGAAGAAAAAATTAAATCAGCAATACATTATTACCAGCAATAGATTTTTTTGAAGGAAAAAATATTACCAGCAATACATTTTTGAAAAAAAAATATTACCAGCAATAAAAATTGTCGGCATTAAATAACCAATTGAGGTTGATATGCCGTAAAAAAAACAAAAAAACAAACCAAACCTATCAAACGGAAACATGTAAGAATGTTGGAAAAACTAGATTAAAAAATAATCAAATTTTCTTTGTCTGTCACTCTGTGTGACCCCTTGCGTGCTAATGGAACACCCGCCTTCCAAAGGATGATGTGCTTAAATATAAAATATATATATATATATATATATATATATATATATATATATATGTTCGACATTTGTTCTATTATATGTATTGATTAGTTATGATGATTTTATTAGCTTATTGAAGCAAAAAGGGATTTTATGGTTTTGCATGATACCTTTGGACTAAAATTCTTATAATTAATGCAATAACTTAAAAAACATGTTGAGATTAACTAAACCCTTAACTCAAGCTTTTTAACGGCTAAGCTATATGAGAATGACGTTTATGTGACCTGCGTAATAACTTCAAACAAAATATATATATATATATATATATATATATATATATATATATATATATATGTATTGATATTTATACTTAAGAATGTGCGTAAAATAACTCAAAGCATCAAAGTATTTCATAGTATAGAAGCCAGGGTATTTAATATGAAATCTCTCATTTTTTATACCAATTTGATTTATCAGCCAAACTAATATTTATTCGGACACAGAAGACTACAAATTCCAAGAAAAAGTCAATAAAAATGTAATATTTAAGATAATCTATTTGAACGAAGTGGGCCGGCAAATTTATATTACAACTATATTCTATATATTGCTTTAAAACCATTTTTAGATGCCCCGTCGTAGAGAGTTCGAAGGAGATTTGAATCCGCATCGTCAGGGAGCTTTGTTATTCACAGACAAAGACTAATAAGCCACAGGATTATTCCTGGTCAATCGATAATCTTCTCTTGTAATCATAACCCCATATCTCCGCCTTATTGTTTGTTTACTCCTTTGCTGTAGACTGTGTTGCGGAATGGTATAAACTTCCCCAGTACTCAAAATGGAACCGGTGAATTAGATTCGAGTTGAGGCCGAGGTTGCCTGCATTCGGTTTGATCGAAAGAAATATCAGTGCAAAAATGGTTTTCTACCATTTGGTTGGTGACCGGCCAAGAAGAAGGAAGACTTTTTTTCTGGTAACTCTTGCAGGAGAATAGACTGCAATTTTTGACGTCGTGCCAAATTAATGGATAGTAAATATTTGGAGAAGAGAAAGATATAAATAAGACATAAAAGGTACCAGGGATGAAAGCTCATTAGAACACACCCAGAGTCAGGACCTTGGAGGAATCCATCCCTGATTGACAATGTCATCAAGTGTATAGACGTACTCACCATGCATGCTGGTAAGTGAGCTTATTTAACCCATAGTTTGAGGTACTGAATTCAGGATTAACTTTCTCCTAAACTACTTACCATGTAAGATTTTAGGACCTAGTATGCCCCACTATCTATTCTTAGCTGGGAAAAGACGGCCTAGAGAATCCAACACTCACAAAGCATATTTGACTTTGAAGTTTATTTTTATCTTTACTTGTTGATTGCTTTGATATATATTTTAAGGATTGTTTGGCAGGAAGGGATTTTGTTTTATAATCACTTATAAAAAGTATATGTAAACATTGTCAGAAAGAAAGAAAAGAGAATAGACAGGTTTTGTAATAATTGATCTCGTGTATGGTAATGTATACTGCAAAATTTATTTATAGATGAAAAAGCAACTTTAATCGAAGCGGGGGTGGTTCGTTTAACAAATGCTAAGAATACCATAGACAAAATATGTGATCAAAGAGGAAGTTTTAAGAAAAATAGGAACTGAAAGGGAACCAATTAAATACTGGCTTACCCCATGTCTATGATACAAAAAGTGTGTAGAACTACTATGTTAAGGAAGACAACAATTGGACATAGTTCTCGCAACGATGTTTTAAAATCATTTCACCTCAAGCAAGACAATAAAGTCACTAAGACACAAAGGCTTACTGAGTCTGAAAGAATATGGGGAAAAAAGAGAAACATTAGTAAGGAGCGAGAACAACAGAAAAGTAATCAAAAAAAGAGTTTATAACAGTTGACATTTAAATTCAAATGCAACCAGAAAACAGTATGTCTATATTGCTGAGATGAGGTATTATGTACATTGAATATTATTATATTAATCGGACTATTGTCCTCATCTTTGTCGCTACATTTATTACAACGTTTTGGCCGTTGTACGCTCCGACCGTCTTCAGCTGGTTGGAATGTCGAACTGAACCCTTTATTTCGCTCACTGGAGTAGACTGTTCTAGTTCCACGTACCATGTTTAATGGATGCCAGTTACCAGTTATCTCCAGTTAATTCCCTCTGCAAGTTCTACCCTGCCTTAACCGTGTATTGAACTCACACTCTTTGAGTCCTGTCATTGGATCTAACCAACGCTTTTATCCACTGAGCCATGTGTCCTTGAGGTTAAGGCAGTGGAGAACTTGGAGAGGGAAATTAACAGGAGATAACTGATAACTGACATCCATTAAACATGGCAAGTGGAACTAGAATAGTCTACCCCTGTGATCAAAATAACCAGCTGAAGAATGTCGGAGCGTACAACGGCCGAAACGTTGCAATAAATATGGCGACAAAAATGAGGACAATAGTCCGAATAATGTAAATAGTGAATCGGAAAACAGTTTCACAAACGAGAGTTGCAAGAAAAGAAAACGGTGAGTTACGGTGAGATCGAGCCATTCAACTGGAAACTGACGAGACCTCACCGCTAATCTAGTACTACGCTTAAATCTAGGTAACAGAGTTCGTCCGAACAATTACCATGAAAATGTTTATAGGAAACGCACATGGACACTACACCACTGCAGAGGTAAAGTGACTGAAGCCAAATTGCTGTTTTTTTTGACATCCAGGAGCACCGGACCATATGTGGCAGCAATATTCAAAGCATGAACGAATGGTAAACCTATAAAAATGAAAGACAGATCCTGAGAGGAAAATTTACTCGCACCACAGAGTGAAACAGCTTTCTTAGCAGCAGAGATGGCAATCGATTCAATATAATCTTTCAACTTCATGTCAGTGAAGAATGTTAGCCCGAGAAAACGGAACGAGTCATTATCCTGAATGGTTATATGAGCCTTGCTGATCGGAAGCTGAAAGGTCTATCTCAGATAATTAATAAAGGGAAGAGACGTTAAAATCTACAAGTCATTCGACGTCCCAGTCGTAGGTCATTTTTTAGGTCTGACCCTTAAAAATGCACGTTGGAAATGTTTCGCATATATTAAAAGAGGAACTTGGCATCAAAGCATACAATAGAAGACATCAGAATTAACAGAGCGTATACATATAGCAACATGAACAAACCTCAAACTTTCTTTAATCATTTCACTACAAGCAAGGCAATAAAGTCACTAAGACACAAATAAATACTAAAATTGAGAGAATATGAGAAACAGAAAACATTATTAAAGAGAGAGTACAATAAAAGAACAAAATTGTATTCAGAAGAAAAAGATCACAATAATTATCGCTATTCATTATTTATGGCAATGCTAACTGTTCAGAACGTGGATAAGATTAACGCAAAATATCGTCGCGTGGTTGTTTGCTAGAGGTACATGCAGGGACACCTGGCCATGAACGATATGGCAATGTAAGCATCTCGAAATCATGCGACTGTCGACAAGAGCTGTCTCTTTAATCGTTACCAAAGTGTTGGGAGTCGTTACTACCAGTTGGGATGCAGCAACCAAAACGGTAACCTGACAATGAAAAGTCACAGCCACTGATCAGATCCCCAAAAAGTTAAGACAGTTAAATAATTAAGACCATAACAGAAGTTTAAACAGCACCGGAAAAACCATGTCTTAAACAGGAAACAATGGATCCCTGCTCCTGTTCAATACATATAGAAAGAGTACTAACAAGACTATAGACGAACATATCTCTTCCTGCTAACCTGTTCATAGCACAGAAGGTCTTAGGGCAATATCACATTGATACGCGGGTTCTCATAATTTCTGTTGAAATCATAAATAATAGAAATCAATCTATAAATGAATAAATGATAAATAAATGAATAATATGTTAGGCAAGCCAATCACCTTCTTTAATGTAACGCATATCGCCACCGAATGTAAAATCGGCGAGCAGAGTTCGAATTCCGGGGCAACGAATTTGTGTTAACTTTTTCCCTAATACCCTTGGGAAAGGTAAAAATATGTTTTATCTCTCCTCAGCTCGGATTAAATAGCAGGATAGAGGGGGCTGGACGGGAAATAGTCGAATAGAAGCAAAATTTTGAATTCCAAACAGCTATACGGTAAATCGTTCCACTATATTTCCAAAGAAGTCATGGCAATTCACAGATAATAAAGAAAATGAATTTGTGGAGGGTTATCGTAACCTACATCGTGAAAGGACATGGCATTTAGCGTTTCTGTGTGTAATTCAGGAAATTGTCATGGCGTTGATAAGGATCCTTTCTAAATTCTGTCATTTATATCTTGTATTACTATCTGGCTGCATTTATAAGGTACCAATTAAATGAATCTTTATAAATACAACATTGACACAAGCGCAAATCACTTTCTAGTATCAGAAAAATCTCTCCAAGGGGAAGATTATCTGATGGTTCTAAAATAAAATTAAAAGTTTTGTAAAAAAAATATCCTAAGTTTGTAAAATAAACATTTTCTGAGAGATTTTCAGTCAATTTTTAACATAAATTATCATAAAGAAAATGTTTAAAAAAAATCATTATCTTAAGTTCATAAAATAAATTCGTAAAGTTTGTTAAATGACATCTTTTTGAAAAGTTTGTAAAACAATTGTTTTCGAAGATAAATTATCTAGACTTTATAATTGGGAATTTATTTAAAAAAAGAAACATTAACTTAATTTTGTCAAATAAATTTATAAAGTTTCTTCATATTAAAACTTTTTGGAAAGTTTGTAAAACATTTTTTAAAAATAAATTATCTTAAGTTGATAAAATAAATTTAATTAAAAAAACATTATCTTAAGTTTATAAAATAAAGTTGTAAAATACTAAAATAAAAAAGTAAGAAATATACAAATAAAAAACAGTTTAAATGTTTGTAAAACAAAAAAAATAAATTTGATTTAAACAAAAACATTAAATTTATAAAACAAAATTATAAAATAATTTGTAAGATATAAAATTTTTAAAAAAAATAAAAAGTTTGTAAAACATTTTTTGTCAAAAATATGTTATCCGAAGTTTATAAAATTACTTTTTTCGAAAAAACAAAAAATAATGGAAAACTTTAAAGAAATCTGCAAGATAAAATTTTCACATAATTCATTTCTTTCTATTTCTTTTATAACATTTAAGGTCATATTCCAACGAGAGAAAAGTGCATATTTTAAAGAGAAGAGAGAAGCCACACACGTTTTTGGTTATAATATGATTTATATATTTTGGTTATATATGATTTATATATATATATATATATATATATATATATATATATATATATAATAAACGGAAATAATTTTCCCTGCTTCCTTTTTAATACTGTGTAAATAACCACTCTTTACCTGATGAAGGTTGTGAAACCGGAAATACATGTAGCAAAAATATGGACAATATAGTATAATATATATTTTAAAAAATCACATCATAACCCAAAACGTTTTAGGTTCTCTCTTTTCTTTTCTTTAATACACACACACATATATATATATATATATATATACACACACACAGAGTCAACGACGAAATTCTTCTTACGCTCATCCATTTTGAATATTTTTATCCATTTCTTAGAAATTAATACTCGTATGATGTCAAGTATTGTTTATGTTAATAAGCACTAAAAGGGGAATATAAAACTCAATTTTCAGAACAATAGGTTAAATACAACAAATTTGACAGCCGAATTATACAAAATAGGAAACGACAAATCATTCGTATAGTATGATAAATAGAAAAAACTTAAGGATTTTCACAATATTAATAGTTAATAGCATAGCCTCTCATCTTTATTACTTGCTGCAATCGTTTTTTAAAGTTTTTGATTAGATTTGAACCAGACTTTTTTGCGATTTCCTCTTATTCTTCAAGAGTTACACGTTCTAATTCCGTAAATTTTCAATACGCTTCAAGTCAGGACTCATTAAAAACCATGGAAGAACTGTAATCTTTTTTTTTTCTGAAGCAATACAGTCACTGATTTAGACGTATATTTGGTATCATTATCTTGCTGGAAAGTGAATCGTCGACCTAGATAATGATTTTGCGCTGATAATTGTAGATATTCATACAGAATTTTGTTATAGTCTTCACATTTCCTCTTATTGCAATGAATTGTCTAGTCCCCCTTGAGCTAAAACAACCCCAAAACATCATGTATCCGCCTCCATGTTTTAATGTTGCCACAGTGTTCTTTGGGAGGAAAGACTCAACTTTCTTGCACCAAATCTTCTGTACATCATTATGTCCAAAAAGCTCAATTTTTGTTTCATCACTCCATAGTACTTGTTTCTAAAAGCAATTTTCTTTGTCTAAGAAAGTTTTGGCAAAATTAAACCGAACACAAATTGTTATATGGTTTGTGAAGCGGCGTTCGTCATAGTAGGTTTCCATACAACACATTTCTTTTTAAACAACCTTGTATTGTGCGAGTACTTACGCTGATAGGTATCGTATTCAGACTTTTGGCGATGTCTTTCAAAACAACTCTTGGGTTTATATTAACCTCACGACACAATTTTCGTGCAGTTCTCGGTGACAGTTTTTAGTTTTATTCCACGTCCAGGTAAATTCTCTGCCGTGCCAAACTGTTTAAACTTCTTTATAATAGAATTTACTGTAGATCTAGGGATAGCTAACCGGTTTGAAATAGTGCTGTAACAATTTCCTGACTTGTGGAAATTAATAATTCTCTGTCTCAAGTCAACGCTAATCTCCTTTGTCTTCCCGAACGTATGGTCATCGTAAGAATAACAATGGTGACACTCTATGCAAACGTAATGTCCTTTGCTGGAATTATCACAACTATACTACTGAATAAATAGTCCAGAAGGCTTCACCGTGAAAAAATAATTATGTAAATTACTTATACTTATAAGAATCAATCAATTTAAAACGATATTTTCTACACTACGAATAATTTTGTCTTTTCGTATTTTGCATAATTCGCCTATCAATTTTTTTTTATATTTAACCTATTGTTCTGAAAATTGATTTTTATATTCCTTTTTGTGGTTATTAACATATAAAAATCTGGCATCATACATGATGAAACTATTTAAAATTTATGGGTATACGATTAATTTCGTCTTTGACTATATATATATATTATGAAATGGAGAAAGTCCGACAATTATTCTAAGACATTTTTTCATGCTTATACGTTCTTTTTATAGATACAAATATTTAAGTAAATGCTCTGTTTTATAATAGCCAGTATTAACGACATTTACCGGCCTGAATGCCCGAGAAATTGTCATAGAAAATACGCGTCCTCCGATAGGAATCGAACCTGTATCCTATACGGAACCGCCATATAGCTGGACGTGCTTTTACTGATTGAGCCACAGAGGAGCGTATCGGTTAGCGAGCTCGATTTTACTGGATAATTTTAGTTTAAAGACAGTAAAATCGACCTTGCTAACCGAAACACTCCTCTGTAGCTCAATCGGTAAAAGCACGTCAGGCTATATAACGGTTCCGTATAGGATACAGGTTCGATTCCTGTCGGAGGACGCATATTTTCAATGACAATTTCTCGGACATACAGGCCGGTAAATGTCGTTAAAACTGTTTATTATAAACAGGGCATTTACTTAAAAATGTTATTATATATATATATATATATATATATATATATATATATATATATGTGTGTGTGTGTGTGTGTGTGTGTGTGTGTGTGTGTATCTCTGTGTGTGTGAATATACTGATTAAGTGCATTAAAATTGTGTCGGATTTAATCCATTTCCTATGATATGCTGTCATTGTTTACATTAGGTTACGAAATCAGAGCAGATATACTGCTTTTCTAACCATAGCTTAGATATGGCACAAGGCCAAATGTATGGAGCATTCAGCGAGGATCGACCTCTACTACTCACAATTGTTCTAGCGAGACAATCTTGTTAACCAATACACGTCGTCAATGTGCACAATCACAGCAGATATGATACGTCGAGAAAGATCGCCAAATATATCTGTTTAAAAGCAGTAATTCGAGCTTTGCTTAACCGGAAATTCTCTGTAGGTGAACGGTCATAGCATGCTAGGCTTAATGGTCATTCCGTATAGGATACAGGTTCGCTTCCTGTGAGATTACGCATATTTTCTACGAACTTCTCGAACATTCAGGCCGGTGAATGCAATTAATACTGTTTAATTAAAAAGAGTTGAGTATTTACTAAAATAACTGTATCCATAAAACACAGCGTATAAAAATATATTAAATATATATAACTTCGGTAGCAATCCATCTTTTATACAAGTTTCATTAAAGGTACAGCGATTAACGCTTTTATTCAATTTTCTTGTATTCATAAATGATGTCTTTTCTGGACATAAAGTTTGTAAAAACTGTCCAAATATTAGATATCTCCGAAGCTATCGGTTATTCAACTAAACAATAACTCAATTTGGATTTACTTAAACACACACAGAAACCGGCCAAACTTCCTTCAGCAACATACTGGTAGAAAATTCGACTAGAATAGTCTCATCCACATGAAAAAAGAGTATAAATAATGGAAACTACAATCCAACAATCATTAATATCAATTATGAACACGGCCAGAATGTTATAACCGTGTTTGGAAAATAATTCCAATGACACGCAGGTATAAAAATCTACATCATTCAGTTTAAAACAAAACAAACATCATTGATAATGTCCAACAGAGCAGCTGAAAGCGTTCGAATACAGAGTACATTTGGACAGTTTTGCACACTTTATATATTCAGAATAGAAAACACTTATACAAAGGCCAGAAAAACAATAAAAAGCTTAATCGCAGTAACTTCTCAGTCACTTTTCACCTGTATGTAAGAACGATCGCTGTCCAAATATACAATTATATATATATATATATATATATATATATATATATATATATATATATATATATAACATGTAGGTATATTTATTCGTGATGTTTATATTTAGTCTGGGTTGAAGAAAAATGACAGTCAAATAAATAAAACTTGTAATGATAAAGAAGTGACAAGCTTGAGAAGCTTCGTCTGTGAGAAAGGGGTTGTATGGTGGAAAGTTATTTATCACCCACAAGGACGCGGAGACTCCATTTTCGGCCGCATGATAATAACTAGCACGAGGAGATGTCCACAAGAGTTCAGTTGTCTTTTCTTCTAGTTATTTCAATAACCCTTTCTGATTTTAAGGTTACGTGTCTTTTTAGTTAATAATTTCCCTTAAACATTGTCGATACTCCTGTTCAGTCAATGGAATTTTCAGCATCCTTTTGTAGAACCGCATTTCTGTTGACTCAATTCATTTTTTTCATCTGTGGTGAGATGTCCCCCTTTCACATAAGAGTGCGGTACTCTTTTCTTCTAGTGCAAGGGTCGGCATCTCATTCGACCCCCACTGGCCAGATCCTGTTATAATGACGGGTCGCGGGCCGGACCAAGGCCATTAATGAAAAATTAAGGAAAATTACATATGCAGACCCCTGTCAACCTAAATATTTAAAACCATAATGAAAATAAACATTGAGAAATCAGAAAAACAAAAGAAAATCTAAAATTAAAAAACACCTAACAAAAATTACTTTTCCCCAAGGAACGTCAAAATACTTCAAAGTGAAAAAAATCAACCGAAGTGAAATGGATGAAATTATAACGTGTAGGTTTGAAACTGTTCTTGAAAATTGTTCCACAAACGAACCATACACACACACACATCAAACAAAAACGAAGCACATATACCCATACATACGAGTACAAATAGTTGCAAACATATACACTTACGTACGTACACATGCGGTATCATCCACACATACATGAGGCATGTATGTATAATGCGCGTATGTTTAACTGTCTTTAGATTTCTGCTACCTCGCATGTCAGTCCCTCCCTGGCCTCTTTCACCTTATCGTTCCTTTCGATTCTATTATCTTTTAATGTAGCCAAGGGTCATAACAAATATGTATCCATTATTTGACATTAAACGTCGGCAATGCAACTTGGTAAAATAAGTCTCATGAAAGTTAACTGGCAGATAGTCTAATTCGAAAGCCTCGTCTCTCATGTTAAAAATAGTCATTGGTAATCAGGCTCGCGGGCCGGTCAAAATGCCTTCGCGGGCCGTAGGTTGCCGACCCTTGTTCTAGTGATTTCTTGTGAAGGTAGAGGGTAACAGGGAGAGTCAGTTACTGGAGCGGTACAGGGAACCTACCATTTTTTTAGTGATGGATCATATTGAGATCCAATTTGAGTTTAAGTCCCAATAAGCGCTCCACAGAAAGAAACCTCCGTGTGGGACCATCTGTTCATCGTTATTGGTGATTGTTCTGGGTTCGATCGGAGATGATGAAATGTAAAAAAAAGTTAGATTCTCAAGCGCTTGAATAAATTCAGCCTATTTTCCCGCTACTGGGGATTTCGGGGCAGATCAGACGGAGATCAACTGCCTCTAGTCCCCAAGAGTTACTTGCATTGAAAATCTTTATTGAGAAGAAAAGACAATAAAAAAACAGGAATTGAAGTTTCATTTACTTTTTTTTTATTTACCAATTCCAACCCATTCCATCAATCGCAGATCCAGTCTTATAGCAGATATTTACTTGACCCCCGACTGAGTCAGGTTGTGACACAATGTCAGTTTTTAACGTGTGGACCCGAATGTTTTCACTCGGGCCGCTGGTCCAAGCTGGTCATAGCTTGTCCAAGCTGGTCAGAGCTGGTCTAAACTAGTCATAGCTGGTCTTGGCTTGTCCTAGCTGGTCCAGGCCGGAGCCGGTCCAAGATAGTCCTAGCCGTGATACCACCAGCCCAGGGACGAGGTAAGTATGTGCCAGGTAAGTATGATCCAGTCTTATAGTATCTGGTATTTCAAAGCGATTACCTATCTTAACTTCGCTGATCCTATATGAACCGATGATTCAACCTGATATTGTCGTAAGCCGATCCAACCTAATATAATTATTTTACATATGAGAGATTACATATTCTTATATTGATTTTTATCGACGCTATCCATCTCATACATTCTAATAGAACTTTCTTAATTCTCTCAAGCTCATCACAGACACCTGCTGCACGTCGTTCAAGAGTTTTCCTTAGTGAGATGTTTCGATTTAACAACAAGCAAAACTAAAATAATTACTTCTTTTTTTTTTCTTTTCTATATTGTTTTATTTTTTTCCAATCATTGGCTGTCTTATCGCTGGCACTGCAAATTATTTCTCATTGCGCGTAAAAGAAACGTAAAAGGTCTTGACACATTAATTTTATCTATCAACGATGTGAGGCTTCTAGTAAGTTTTTTTTAATACATTCTTTATAGTTCTCGAACCTCATTCTAACATTAGTAAATTTATTTTCTTTTTCTTCTTATCCCTCTCTCTCTGTCTTTATCTCTCTTTCATTTTCTCTCTCTCTCTTCTTCTCTCTTTCTATCTACAACCCCCCCCCACCAAACGAAAACCTAGTAAAGGAAAACGAGAAGAAAATTACTTAGTTGTTTGATCTTCTTTAGCGGCAAATCAACATCACTATGGGTTATTTAATGCCGGAATCTAAATGTTTAGAACATAGTTTTATGGCTAAAAGTACAGATTAAATATATTGTTGGTCATTTTGCTATAAAATTTATTGTTGGTACTTCTGCTTTAGAATGTAATTTTGGTAATTTTTTCTATAAGTATGTATCAGTAGTAAAGTATCATTGGTAATATTTTCATATAATAATGTATTTCTAGTGTTTTTACTGTAAAAATGTGTTTTTATACTTTCTTACTCTTTTGTTATTGTTTGGGGGTTCATTACTTGTCTATAGCTGAGACCCTAACAAGTGCTACCACACCAGATCAAGATGGACCTAGGAACAATAGCAATTGAGTCGTTGTTTCACTCTACTTAAAAACTCCAATCTCTTTATCGTCATACCCAGGGTTAGTGAGAAGAAATGACTAAGCATCGATTGGAAGAAGAGTGAATGTATGGTTGCCAAGAAAAACAACAATCCAAAAGCAAGAAGATACAACAATTTGGAAATCTTGGAAATGTTTTGATAGAGGACCACGCCTAAATCTCAGGGTACACTGGATTAGCAAAAAACTCCCCCACCAAACGCCAATCAAAAGAACAGGAACTATTCCCTAAAAACAAAGAATACTGAACTCTTACGTGATATTGGTCATCTTGTGTGAATGGTGAACATCATCTCACAGATGAAGACGTGAATTGAGGCAACAGAAATGGGGTTCTACAGAAGGATGCTGAGAATCCCATGGACTGAACAGGAGTAACGACAATATTTAAGGGAAATTATTACCTAAAAAGACACTTAACCTTAAAATCAGAAAGATGTTATTGAAATCACTAGAAGCACAAACAGGGGTAGGAGAGCGTGTAGCATTTGACACCCAGAGAGCATATTGAAGGTAAGCAATACGAATGGAAACCAGTAACTAACCGTGTAATTGGCTGACAAAACAAAGATTAAGAGAGATTACAAAAACAGACCTTATTAAGAGTCACAAGAGAAACGGTCTCAAGTCACGATAATCCACGACCCGAAGCGTCATATAGAAGAAAAAATTAGATATTAAGAAAGATTAGTCCGTGTTAGTTATTATTATGAGGCCGAAAATGGAGTCTCCGCGTCCTTGTGGGTGATAAATTACTTTCCACCCTACAACCCCTTTCTCACATACGAAACATCTGAAGCCTCTCCTTTATCATTATTCCCATAGAAAGTCCCCAGACGAACTACATTCTTCAGTTCCACCTGTTCTAATCTTCACGACTAAGACCCGCCATTCTACGCACATTTTAGCAAACTACCCTAAATTCCTTTCGTATTCCATTAGTGAGATGTTAAGTTCCACTCGAGCAGCGTCTTCCCACAAACTACTGGTTTGAAAAAGCTCTCCTCAAGAGGACGCTTCCCCGATCATTTCAATCGTTACTTGTTCACGTCTAAGATTAATCCTTGTCTTCCTCACAGATTCCTATAAACTGTAGCTCTTACTCAATAACAGCTCTACCTCGAGTGACTCAAGGGCCCGGTACAGGTGAATAATATTGTCAAAAAAAAAAAAAAAAAAAAGAAGTAACGCATTTCGTCTTATTGGCATTATCAACTTACTTGTGGTGAAATGCTTAAAAAATTTACGCCCATTTTAAATCTCATTTTGGCTGTGTATCAAGACATTCGTTGAAAAATCAACAATTACCGATACACAGGATATAAAATCTGATGTCAAGAATACATGCAGACAATTTCCTGATCAGAATGTGGACAAATACACACATACACACAAATATATATATATATATATATATATATATATATATATATATATATATATATATATATGAAGAGAAATAACAAACAGATTTAGAATCCACAGTTCTTTATCATTTTTTAAGTTTTCAATACAATGTAAGCTTACTATTTTTATTGATATTTTTATTTAAAAATATTTTACGTTGCGACACGGAAATTTCTTCGTTTCGAAATTTCATGTTCTTATTTCATCATCAGGCAATGTTCGGTAACTTTGGTAAAAAAACGTTTTACATTTGTATTTTCACTTATTAAAAAGTTAATATGGGAGGGGGGAATTACTAATTACGTAAAATTTCACACACACACACACACACACAGATATATATATATATATATATATATATATATATATGGGGGGGGGTGTAAAAATCCATATATGTGTGTAAAATTTCAGATCAAGTATATTTGTAAAAAGACAATATGAATAAAGACAAAATTAATGCTTATCTTAACCGACGCGTTTAATTTGGAACATTTCATTTTATCTCAGAGGAAGAAACGCGTCGGCTAAGATAGGTTTCCCTTTCATATATATATATATATATATATATATATATATATATATATATATATATATATATATATATACTGCTATGTCATTTTTGTTTCACTAAACAGACTCTTTCAATTTAACATTGAGCAGATTGTTCGAGTTTATCATGTACATCATTTCGGAGACATTTTACGCACGTTATCTAAAACCAATACTATTTCTTTCCTGCTCGTAGTTTAATTATAACCAATTTATTCTTTTATGACTTCCTTTTATAACCGGAAGTAGCGTCAAAACCCTGCGCTGTTGTAACAGTCCTTCGTCGTAAAATCAGCAGCGACCAGTTGCTCTTCGGACGGGGGAGAAGAAGATGGTGCTTTCCTTCTGGATTACTCTGCAGCGATTGTCGAGGAGTAGAATTTGGATTTTTCCCGCCGGGGTGGATGGTACAGATGTAGTATCTGTTCCTTGCTGGTCGCTTTTTCTCCTCCCTGGATTTCTCCCCAAACGTTGCGTGACATCTGCGACTAGCTTAGACAAACTCTGACCAGCATAGACAAACTATGACCAACGCAGACCAGCAGCCCGAGTGGAAACACCCAGGTCACCACGTTAACAATCGACCTTGTGCCACAACCTGACTCAATGGGGAGCTCAAGTAAACTTCGTAAGAGAAGAAGATGATAGGCTAGTATCTGGAGCAGCGTTCACGACAACCAATTGACTCCCGCCCCACGTCATCTACCAATCCACTCAGTGGTTCAATTTCATTCCCTGTTGCCCGTCGTCTTGCGTATCACCGCGGTTTCAACCGCCTACCCTCGCTTAAGATTGGCTGCCAGTACCAGCTCAACTGTCTACCGACATTTGCTGATTGCCTGTTCGTCGATATCTCGAAAGCGATTTCTAGGTCTATAAATATTTTGATATTATATAAGTGAAATTCAATTACAAACCCAATTTCATATCACATCAGATTGGAGTAACAATCGACATTACTGAACACACGAATAACCTGATTTTTAGTGAAAAATAAAAATTCTTTTTCTGAAAATACAGACTTACACACATACACACAAATATATGCATATATGCATACAATACACACACACACACACATATATATATATAGTGGACACATAAGGAGAGTCTTAACATGAATGGAAATAGTTTAAGAGTAAGAGTGATCCCTGTGTGTGTGTTTGCACGGAGACTGGAAACAAAATCTTTAGTTGCCAATTCAAGCCAAGTGTGTCGCCATGTTCCTTACAAGATTAAAAACGTTACATCGTTTGCCTCCTTATTTTTTTACGGAAAAGTCCAGATTGATGGCGAACCGGAAGTTACCCATAATTAGACTATGATTTGCGAAGAGGAGTAGCAGTGTCTGATTAAAAATGAGGAAAGTTGTAGCTGACGGATCACACACAAGTCGATACCCGACACCTGGGTCACCCCCGAGAGAAGTTATGATGTTGAAAGACCCGACCCCCTAATGAACCTCGGCTAAAAACATTACTGATGATGTGAGCCAAAGTATCACATCTATTTTACGAAATTCTCTATTGGCTATTATTATTATTATTATTATTATATATTTCCTTTGATTTCTGGCGTTTACA